>JAIUND010000432.1:0-72157 GCA_034699125.1 Gisinianus flammeolus | reverse complement strand
AGAACAGGTCAACTCGGACAAACGAAATTAAGGAAAATAATTATAGTTCGTTTTTGAACTTAACAGACGATATATACTTTCAAAACAAATCTTGAACATAATGACAAATCCCAAATTCTATATGGAACATCAAAATCTGTGAGATTCTCTTCCCTATTATGTTTTTTGTTGTCAATTGTCAATTTCCATGTGATAACTTGGAATAATACACAGTTCTCTATACATGTGGAATATTTCTTTGCAAACATTTCCGAATTTATACTGTCAACTTTTCTTTGGGGTGAATTGTGGTCAGCTTTGTATATACTTATTTGATATTTTTCCCGAATGGAAAATACGCACACACAATGAAGCATTTTACTTAATTGTGGGGTTTTGAAAACAATAGCCAAACTATATAGCTGAAACTTTTTTCTCTTTCTCTTTTTATATCCCTTCTCTCGTAATAATTAGTGAAAAATTGATACATTGCCTGTAGAAAATGGTGGAAAGGGAAAAAACTATATATCCGTTGACGACTAATGACTCATTATCTGTAGTAATGAGTCATTCAGAGAGGAAGAACAACGTTTTATTGTCACTGCCACTTAATAATAATAATCTCTATATATTCCGAGAATTGGCGAGCTATTTGTAATTTGTAGTGTATGATGAGGATCAATATGAAGTACACGTCAACTATATACTTGATTTGATCTAACTGATCAAATCTGCACAGAGGGCACAGAGTCTTTGGTATCAAGAGAAAATCCTACGAGTTCAAAGGGAAAATTCAAAGGGAACATTTTTTATATGGTGTTTATAGATTTTGCAAAGGCAAAGTTTCTAATTGGTTACTCCGTAAATTCTGAAACAAAAAACGATGTAGGTAGATTAAATGGGAATTCAGAAATGACCTTTTTTTTAATCAAGAGCAAATCTGCTCTAATACCAACAAATGATTTGAATCAGATTGTATGTATGCACATGTACACGAGGCACAGGTTACAGCTTTCAGCAGGTTGTTGAAAATTATGGAAAATTGTGATCCTGCCAATTTTAACTATTTCGTGGTACAAAACTCTTTCTCTTTGAAGTCATAAAGTTATATAACAAATCCCTCAATCTGAGTAATGTGGAAAAGTCACGATGATTTACTTTTGTTTGAGCCCACAAAAAAGCTCACCACATGTCCTTCTCGTTTTTTATAGTTATGTATATTTCTAATGAGAAACCATTTCCAATTAGGCTCAGGGAAATCCCATCGATCGCCTGGAGAGAAAACTCTTCAAATTTTAATAATTGTCCATCGATATTATTTACAAATTTTTGCGCATTTTCATGTCGAAAATTAGTCTTTGCTATATTTAAATTTAAACATATAAGCTGAATTCCCGAAAATCTGCGATGGACTCATCGTTAAATTTGTAAATGATTAGGAAATTATGGGATAAACCTTTGAACGAGAAGCTCGGTGGATAAGTTTTTGGTTTCTTGTGGGATATTCCGGTGGGAGACACGACGGAGGATGAGAGCATAGCAAATTGTGATGAGGATCAGTGGGAGAATGTAGCAGAGAATCAAATGAGCCACCACAAAGTAAATATTCCCCAATTTTGCATCCGGCCACTGTTCCGTACAAACCTGGAGAGAGAAAGAGAGAGAAAGAGCAAAATTCATAATTCCCAATTCACAAATCAAAATAATTAGGATTTAGTTCACATTATAAAGGCTGTACAAAACCATAAATTGTACAAAGTTATCTCGGTTCATGCAAAAGGGTCTCGTAATCCCCATTCAATTGAGTCAATCATGCAGATTTGTACATTGGAAAGTACTATAATAATTCCAGGCTTATTTTTAATTGGTTCCTCATTTGTATTATTTTTAATCTCATCGACTTGAAAAATTAGGAAACTAGGTAATCATCATCGTCGTAGCTAACTGACTGTAAGAATTATTAAAAAACCAACCAACAGATTTTTTTTATAATTCCAACTTCCAACGTTTTGTGAGAGAAATTTATTTAGCAAACATTTCGTAGAATTTCTCGCTTTGCTTACAAAAAAAAATCCACTTTGCATTGCACATAAAAAAATGACTTTCATAATTAAGGAGAACAACTCTCAGTCTCAGTAGGCTTCTTTTGCCTCATGAACACTGAGCATCAGAAAACGTATAAAAAATTATGCGTGTGTCCAGATAGCATTAAGCATGAACTGTAATTAAATCTTAGGATTTGCATGGAAAAAATGGGAAATTACACACTTTGAACGAGATGACTGCATTATATCTTTTAAAAACATGAGGAAAGTGTGGGGCATGTGGAAAGTTACAAATTTAAAAAAATTAACTCTGTCTACAGTGTAGACTTCACACACTATGAATTTCATCTTGACAAATCTGGAGAAAGCCCACATTACATTTCGTTTGAAGTCTTTATACGTGTACAAACGCACCAGTCTACTCTCATTTTTTGTAATTCATAGCTACTTATTTCCTCGCATATTTTGTAACTTCATTCACAAGATTTCGAAGAAAAAAACCAACTAAAAAACTTTTCCCGACAGATAACAACGGGAATCATAATTGAGAAATGTGAGTTTGTTTCACACGTTTTGTCACATGAGAACAAATTACTAGGAAATCGTACTGCATTTTCAAAAAAACGAATAAAATCTCACTGAATTCACTACATATTTTGCTCACATTCCATATTTTGAAAGAAACTTGTTTAAAAAGAAAAAAAACAAATCCTCTAGCACAAACCAAAATAAATTTTTGTGAGAGAGCAGACAAGGAGTTTTACATCTTTACATGAAAGAACGAATACATGTTTACAGTACAATACGAAATACAATACAAATGAAAGTAATTAGATATCACGGATTTTTGGAATTTAAAGTCTCAAATTTGAGGACTGAGGATTTATTTTGTAAAAAAGGAAAACAGCATATTCAGAATCATATGTTTAAAATATTATTGTAAAATATAGACTGTATATGCATATAAAGAATATACTCACGAGCATGTCGTTGTGATGGCTGACGGGTGACAGTTGGAAGAAAATGGCCCATGGTAGTGTAATGGAGAGGGAGAAGGTCCAAATGATGACAATAATGAGTCGACAATTCCTCGAGGAGATTTGACATTTCATGGGATGACAGATGGCCAACCATCGTTCAATTGCAATGGCAATCAGAGTGTCAATACTCGCTGACACACTCACTCCTTGCAAATATGGGACAATCTTACAAATCCATTCCCCCAAAATCCAAGCTGAAATCCAAATATATGTACATATGTACGTACATGGAAAATAAAGCACAGAAAATAAAAATCAATTCCTTTGATACACACACACACACACACACACAAATCAGAATCAGATTCGACATTCACAGATTCTCATTGAAAGAAAAAAACATTCGTTTTTTCATTTTTTGGGTATGTAATAATATAAACGGATTTCTCGTCTATATCTGTACAAGGAAATCTCTCAAATTAGCAGTCGGTGCACATTGTAGATGAGAACCATACCATACCATATATTATATAAGGGACTACTCTCGACGATTTTCATCATTTATTGTGTGTGGAACCTTGACAATTCCCACACACCCCCATCCATTACGCATTAGAGCACCCCATTGAAATCTATTCACCCCCCCAAAAAAACCATTTCCTATACCCTACATTTATATAATATATTTTTTTTTTTCGTATAGGTAATCTTGTTTGACACAAAGGAAATGTCTTGAGTCCCACAAAGCCTTCTCCTTCTACTAAAAGAGACAGTGCAAGTGAGAAAAAGAAGGGAAAACCTCATAAGTATTACCGGAGAAAGTCTAATAAAATTTGCATTCACATCCCGTCAAGATAACCTTCATTTGTGTAGACTCACTGCAGTCAGAGAGAGAGAGAGACCAAGCCAAGCCATCCTCTTTTTTTTATTCATTTCCCAAAGAAACTCCTATAATACAGAATACAGATATAGGGAATATGAAGGTGAAAGTTGTCTCATGTTTTTTCAATCTCCCAAAGGAATAAAACCCACACACATTGAGAGATGCAATTCCCTTTTCCATCCACAGAGAGATAATCATACTTTACATCTATAATCTATAGTTAACTACTCCAATAAGGACTGACATTGCATTGTCTGTCCTTTTATTGTCCGCACTCAACACTCAGCATCAGCATCGAGTCGATTCCTTAATTCTCTCCTCAAATGACTGTCAATACACACACATACACACACACGACGGGGAATATTCACTGATTGAAAAGGAAACGAGCACACCAAATATTTGAATAAGTATACATAAATATATCCGTAAATTCCAAATATTCCAAATTTCCAATTTAATGATCCTCATACCAAATTCAAAGGACTTGATTTTCTATATGATTATCTAAATATTTTGCACACACACACACACACAGATTTCCCCGCAATCCTTTTCTCGTCAGCTGGAGAGTGTTCTTGACGGGTTAACATTTCCAAATCAATGTGTGTGCCTTTTCCTACCGTACTTTTCATTTCCCTTATATTCTGATATAAATCTAAATCACAAACAAATATGCCAAATCAAAAAGGGAATTTCTCCTTGTTTCTCGGTTTTTCTATCAGTTTGTCAGCGGAATGGATTTTTTTTGGATTTGGATTTATTTATTATTTATGTAAATTGTAAAATACGATACATTCAAATATTCCTTTGACTTTCTTCTTCTGAATTTCCTTTGTACACAGTCTATATCGTACTATAGAAATAAAGAGAAAAAAGGGAAATGCGAGATTCGAGAGAGGACATGAAATCATATTGGAGAAACAAATCTCTGTACTGTTTTTGAGAAATAATTCCAAGATACTTGTTTTTGTTTTGGTATTTCCAAGAAATATTCTCATATGAAAAGCTACAAACTGCAAACTACAAAATGGTCATGATACAGACAGAGAGAGAAAGAGAGATGGAGAAATGCTATTGATTCACAAAGACGGTGGTCAAGGGCTGAAAAAAGTCTGGCCAGTGGACCGCGTTCATGTTATCCGGCATCGTCCGTCGTATGCACTATAAATAAATAGAGCGTTCTAATTTCTAATCCCGTAAATCTTTGGAATTGCTCGTCTTCGGTGGCTCCTTTCTACTTTCTACACACAATCAACCAAATCGTAAGAGAATTTACAAGATCTCGCTCTACACTAATCTCAAATGAGAGAAAGAGAGAGAGAGAAAATCAGTGAAGCAACTTTTACTTTTACTTTATCTATCGCAGCAGGGCATCCTTTTGATTGTCAGTCACAATCAAGTTTGGTCTTATGCTTTCCCATTTTGTTTCTGCCTCTCTTTCTCTCTCTCTCTCTCTCTGAAATAGTTTGAACAAATAAAAAACCAACAACTGTCATGTTTCATAGTTTTTCTTTCGAAAAACTGTTCTGTTCTGTTTCTCTCTCGCTCTCTCTATCATAAAAATTATAATCATCCGTTCAAGTTCAGATGTCTGAGAGAAAAAAAGCAAATAAATATCTTTTTAGTGTCTTTTCAAGGAAATGATAAGTTTTTACTCGGTATTTACTTTTGTCATGTCTATAAATCCTGATTAATAGTTAAGAAATTCAAAATGAATGTATTTGTCGGCGTTTCATATTCAATACTCTTCTTGTCAACTTGCATGCAGAAATATACGCATAAAGGACAAAATCTAAACTCATCTTTTGTAAAGCTGCTTTATACATTAAGAAATAATCTGAAAGTTTTTAGTCGGACGAGAGCGACAGCGACGAATTTCTTTGAATAGTTGAAATATATTTATTTAATGTTGAGTTAGTAATTTAGTATTCCCGGCGGTCCATGATGCGGATGCGGATACTGTTACTGATACTGATAAATAATTAAATGTAATGTGAACTTGATGGATCGTCAAGTTATACATTTTTTTGGAAGTTGACTGCTGAACACTCAATCACTTTCATGCTCTCAAATTTACACAGTTCCAATGAATGATTTATCCGCTTAGTTTTCCAACCAGAAAAAAAAGGAAAAAAAAATCTGTATTAAGAGAAATGTGAGGAAAATATATATAAATCTTGATGGAAAAAAAACTCACGCGTGATGAGATTGGAGAGAAGTGTAACAGGGAGACAACACAAAAGAACGAGAAGATCTGCCACCACTAAATTGAGTAGAAAATAGTCTGTGGCAGACTTTTTAGTTTTGACAATGACCAAAGTGACGATCGTATTCCCAATTAATCCAGAAAGAAACACGAGAAAATAAATGACAGTCCAGAGAATGCTCACAGGCAATGTGTACCGCCAATAGGGTTCCATCACACACCACACACACACACAAAGACACTCTTTTTCCCAATTCAATTCCGTCTTTCACTCAACTCCACTAAACCAATCTAAACTCGATTCCAAATCCAAACCAATTAGACTCTGAATTTATGGAAAAGAAAAAAAAACCAAGAAAATAATTGTTTCTCCGAATTCCTATAGTGATTTGAATAAAATGTCGATGACGATGACGATGACGAGGACGAGGAATCAGCACCGTGAGAAATATATCGTAGAAAAACTGAAGAAACAAAGTGGATAGAAGAAAAAAAACCCATACGAATGAGGGATTTGTCTGTATTCTGTAGTTTTGTAGTTCTGTACACCCGGAAGGAAGGAGAGAAGGATACTCTTTACCCGCCTCTCTCTCTCTCTCTCGCTCTCTCAACACCAGAAACAAAATCTAATTCTGACTGACTGATTCTTCGGAGGAATGAAATCACGGAGACTCAACCTCAGACTTTTCCGGTTCGGGTAGTCACACCAACATCCAAGTCACTATCGTCTTCTTCTTCTCCTTTTTCTTTTTCTTGGTCGTCTCAGATCCTCTGAGACAATCACAGCCAGCACTCTTTTAACATTGCTATAGTAATTCCCAAATATATCCCTGTCCCTTCAAGCCTCTTCTTTTACATTACACATCTCTATCTAGTCCAATTCCATTCCATTCCACATACATATATACTATATACGTATACACATATTATATTGAGGAATCTATCTGCAACTGGTATATACAGAGAGAGAGAGAGAGAGTCAATCGGCTCCTCTCCCAATCCTGCACTCACCACATTTAATATCATCTCCCTCTGTCGCCCTACAACTATCTACACCCTAATTTATACTCGTACGGATCCTCAATATACATTTTACTACCGTCTATACAGATATTCATATCAATTTCAATATCAATATGAACGAACGGAATACTCTCTCTCTCTCTCTCTCTGTCGTATCTGGGTAGTAAATGTGATGCAATGCAATTCAGCTTCTTCAGCTATATGAAATGCCAGTACATTCGAATCCTCACACAAGTACAAATCCTTTTAATACATGTACTTGTATATGTGCAAACGAATAAAATATGTAGATTGTAGATATCCCTAACAGTTGGGATTTGGATTTGGATTTGTTTGTATGGAAAACGAAACCCTTTAATAATCATCTATATTCTATATTCTACGTATAGACGAGAGTCACGAGTGGATACTTTGGATAGATGCACTTCATTTGCGCCAGTCTCCTCCGTCTCTCCTATTATTAATGCTACTTGAGTGTGTTTGAAATGAATCCATATAGTAGATAATACATGTAAAATTCTTTTGCTACTTTGGCTATATTCACGATGAGTCTCATTGGCTAGCTGGATTTTTCACATGGTGAGAGAATGCTGAGGAAGGAAAGAGAGAAAGAGAGAGGGAGAGAGGGAGAGAGTTGAGGCAGAAGCAGGAGAGTAGAAGAATCGTACATTTCAATATTATGTTCATTGATATGCATCCCTTCGTTGTCGTCATCGTCTTTTCGCTTTTTGCTTTCGTCCACTGAGCAAATTTACAAGTTTACAAGTACAAAAGATGAAGTGAGAGAGAGAGAGAGAAAGAGAGAGAGAAGGAGAGGACGGATGGTTGAAGTAAAGAGAATTTTGTGCTTCCTTTTCTTTTCTTTGGGGGATTCAAATCAAGTCATTTGTTTCACTAGTTGGATTTCTGGATTCAAATTGGAATTTCAGAGTTTTTTTTGCGGGGAGAAAGAGAAAGAGAGAGAGAGAGAGAGAGAGAGAGAGAGTTTTCATGTATTTCATACAGAAATTTCGCTCAGGCTGTGAATGTGAATTGCATCTAGAGGATCTACATAGAGCTCGAGTGTTTGTACCACAAAACCACTTTCGCTTTCCCATATCTAATCTACAGATGTATTTATGTACTGCTGCTTTCACAATCAAGGAATTGTGCAAGAGGGAGGGGAAAAAACAAGAGTAATTTACGACGTTATTATTTATTTCCATATTTGGTGGTGAGTTAATCATCATCCGACAGTTTACAGTATAAACTTTATACTCACTCTCTCCATCATAATAATTAAAAATTTCAAAGAAGCCAAGTTATCTCACTTACATGAATTTCCATTGGGAATTTAGCACTCAACCTCAAATATTAATTTCAATTTCAATTTCGCTCTCGCTCTCGGTTTTTATCGAAATTTTAATTCATATTAATTTCAATTTCAATTTCGCTCTCGCTCTCGGTTTTTATCGAAATTTTAATTCATATTAATTTCAAGTCTAATAAATAACTTGATGGAAATTAGCGTGGAGTTTGTAGCCGGAGGTAAATGTGGAATGACAAAAGAAATTTTGTAAATTCGTACATTGGTTAATTTGTTAATTTCATCGTAACTTACCATAGATATCTGACATTTAAATTATTGTTAATTAAATGTATGCGGGGAAAGCTACGTTTTTTGTACATATTCCGTCAAGTGCACTCGACACAGTCGTTGTAACTTTGTAGAGAGAGAGAGAGAGAGAGTAAAGATAAATCTACATGCTCAAATATGGACTTTCATATCCATTTTAATTAACTCAAAATGATGGCGCTGTTCTCAATACTTGAAGTATTGGGAATTTCTCTAGGAATTGGTTTAAGGGCTAACTGGATTGAATTAATATATCTCCCATTTCATCTTCAAACTAAATTTCTACTCAAAATTTCACGCATTTTAGTTTACACACTAATAATAAATTGAAATTTGAACAATATTCGATATTAAGTCCTTCACTTTCACTTTACCAAGAATCATCCAAACACAACACCATCACCTCAAATAAACTGATCAGAATGCAAGTCAGACTCGCTCGTCAATTAGTTTTTATTCGTGGCTGAAGCTTTTCTCAAGTTTTGTTTACTTTTTGGTATTATTTGTATGTATATTTTATATTTGTTTGTGTGTGTGTGTGTGTGTGTGTGTGTTTACCTGAAGACAAGTTGATGATGAGATTGAAGGGGAGACAAAACATGAGGACGAGAAGGTCCGCAATGGCCAAATTGACAATAAAAAAATTAGTTGTGGATCTCATTCTGGGTAGACGAATGACCACGGCGACGACAAAAGAATTCCCGATGATACCAATAAGGAATACGAGACTATATGCCAGACAAAGAATCACAGCCAACGGCCAAGAGACTCTCCATGTGATTTCAATTTCTCCAGACTCATCACTTGACGAAACTTGAATCAAATGAGGGACACCGCCGTCTCCACTTGTCATCGTCCCTCCAGTCGTCATCCTTATTGACTCATTCTGTCCCAAATCACAGAGACCCAGACTGGGATTGTTTGTTGAGTTGTTCAACATGAGGAGATGAGACTCGTCACTCAAATTGAAATTGAAATTCGAGTTCAGGCCATCCCGTAAACTTGTCACAATATGTGTCCACGTATTTGAGCCCTTCTGGCTCTGGCTCTGGCTCTGTTCATTCGATGAGTTGTGATACGGCGGACAGTCTGGACTCATCACTGGCATCTCTAGAATAAAAAAGAAAGTCCCTTAGAAAACCACATTAATAACTTATGTCATGCCTTTGGAACTTTGATAACACTATCATTTTTTACATAATATTTCATAATATCTATGTATGCACAAAAAAAAAAACTGGACATCAAAAAACGAGAAATTCCTGACCTGCTTTTTAAAGCAAAACACGAGGGAATTACTGTCATTTTCATTTTACTATTAAATAAAATACATTTTTGGATTTTGGCTCATGCGTGTCTTCATCCAATATAAAGATAGACAAAGTGTCAAAGTCATCATCATAATCTTCTCCCGGATGTCACGATATAAAGTGAGAACTCACTGAGAGAGATAACCATCTGGACCATCCTGCCTTTTCCCCTTTTCCCTCACTCCATGAACAAGATTGTTATTTTATTTTATATTTCATTTTTATTTCGTTTCTCTCTCTCTCTCTCTTCACCTCTCTTGAACATATGTGAATGAGTGACCTATACCCAAAAATCTCAAACATGTGACCAGTTGGATTTGGACAAGTGGGAAAAGAGCTGAATAGTACAAATACAGATATACACAGATATATCTGTACTCTTCTCTTCTCCTTCCATTACCATTTATACAGTTTTCTCTCCTCCTTCTTTTCTTCTTCTTTCTCATAATTTTTTTTCTGCCGGCCGACAAAAATGATCACGATGAAGACGACGATGAGAATGAAGCTAAAAAATTATTGCTTGAGTTCACTCGTCTTTGTCTTTGCTCTTTATCTTTCTCTTTCTCTCGCCTTTACCCTTCATTTTCATTTTCCTTTTCCTTTTTGCTTTCCCCCCTTCGTTTGTTATATATATATATATTTATTATTTTAGTGAAGGGAAGAGAGTTAGGATGGGCAGGATGAGACTGGGCTCACTACACCATCCTAAGGAATCTAGTGTAATGTAATGGGATGAGATGAGAAGAGTTTTTATTGTACCTTCTCTTAAGTATTTCCTTTTTTTTCTTATGTTTTACTCACTCGGCCATCTCCATTCTCCATTCTCCATTCACCCACTCTTTGTACTTTTTACATGTATAAAAAACAAAAAAAAAAAAAAAGCCTATGGCTTTTCTCGCTCGTACTCTGCCGCTGTTATGATGGTAAAATATCTGGATTCTGGATTCGGAAATTGTGAGCTGCAAAGGTATATACAAAAAGGGAAAGGGAAAAGAGAAAAAAGAGTCGAGAGATTCAATGAAATGATCCGCTTTCTCTCCTTAAACTTGCGTGAATCGTCTGCAGACAGATACATACTGCTGTGTTGTATTGTAAATTGTATCGTACGATAGTTGTGAATTGTGAGCAGCGAAATATATCCTGTATCTGTAGACTGTAGAATATAATATATACTAGAAACAATTTTTTTCTTTCGAATCGGAGAATCTCCTCTCCGCTTAACGATCTCCCCCCCTTTTTTTTTATTATAAAAGTACGAGTGAAAGTGCAAGTGAAAGTGAAGGCAAGTTGGCCGGATGCAGAGGAATTTTCTTCAAGTGAAAAAAAGGAGGGAAAATAGCGAAAGAATATGGAATTTTTTTTCCTTTCTTTCTTCGTGTTCTTTTCACATTGTGCGTTTGCTATTTCTTTCATCATAGTCCGAGAGAGAGAGAAGCTGTACATATATATGAAATGACGGCGAGTTTCTCTTTCTCTTTTCACGTCCGAATCCCATTTAGCTATACGCAGTTCTGGGAATAGACAACACAAAAACTCTTCCTTCTCTCTCAACAGCAATGAGATGACGACGAGGAACAACGAGGATGAGGAGAGAACTGTGGATGAAGATCCAAGCGGCGATCCAGATTCCAGATTCCAGATTCGAGAAGCGATAGAAAGAGAGTGAGATTTGCCCATTGCATTGTCTCTCTCTCTCTTTCTCTTGTCTTGAGCAATCTTTTTATGTCGCCGTACATACCGATAAAATTCTCCCTCTCTCTTTCTCTCGCTCTGTTCTTTTCTCTGTGCACTGTTCTTTTCGCTTTTGGTTTGGTTTGGTTTGGATATGCTGGAGAGAGGAGTTGGGAAGTGTGGTGGAAGAGGACTATGTACAGGAAATATTAGATGAAGCTCAATGGGGTAAAACCTCAAGGAAAACTGGAATGTCCAAAAAGTAACGTATGGTTTCATGTGGGTGACCTTTATCCGATTATTTTATGTCCTGCAAGGATAACGACCAAAAACGAGAGAGTTGTACACATTTCTACGATACACACATCTAACGTTTTGTATGCATATAACTTATATAGTTTAGGTATATCCAATTTTTCTCTCTCCTCTCCGTTGGCTCCCATGAGCACTAAAATCTACTCGCAGCCCACACACACACACACTCTCTCTCTTTCTCTTTCTCTCTCACATACACACAAAGCAAAAGATTAACCGAGGTCTGGATTCTGGATATGTAGAGAATTCCAGTGCGGATGGAGAATGAGGGATCTGCGATTTGGAATTTCGAAGACAAAGCTATAAGCCAACTCAAAATCTGGGTTGCTCTATCTCTCTCTCTTTCGCTTCCCTGATTCGGATCATCGTCTTTCATCAAGCCCACATAGATAATTTCTGCCCATTTAATATGTGATATTACATAATATTACATAAAGAGAGAGAGAGAGAGTGGAGAGTCGAGACAGATTGTTTCTCTTTTCTCCAACGATCTCATTACTGTTCTTCCATGTTTAATAATTTTATTTTATCCCATTTCATCTTGTCATAAAGTCGTCCGATGGGATTCTCGGAAACTTGTCATCACATTGTGTTTTACTATCCCTCAAAGCTACAAAGCTATAACGAGGGCCAAAAGTTTTGTTTCTTGTTTCATGGCAACATGACACACAATAGGAAAAGTTGTAGCTTTTCCCCCACACAGCTTGAGACTTGGCGATTTGAGAGAACAAAATAAAAATTGATGAAGAAAATAAGCAAAATGACAAATATTTGTCGTTCCCTTACAATAAGTCACAATTTTTCCTTGTTACATACAATCAAAATCTTTATAAGATTTTGTTTTCATCAAAAAAATACAAAGTCACATGATTTCATTAGGAAATGACTAAACTGTTTGTTTGAAAGTTGTCAAATGACAGATGCGGCTCGTTTTTTGTTTTTCTTGAGTCGGACAAATATATTGTTATGGTGGTGAAAAGGTGACGAAATGAAGTGGGAAAGGATCCGGATTCATTTCCTTTTCCTTCTCTCACAGCTATTTGAGCCCATTTGTACTTTATTTCTCTTTCCTGGTGAATCAAAGTGAGAGTAAGAGAGAAAGAGAGTAAAAAAAAAGGCTGGGGATGCCCATTTAATTTCCCATTGTCTAAACTACTATATATACATATACAAAGAGATGTGTTCAATTGACATGGGGTCAAATCTCAAGATGGACGAGTAGCCATTACATTGGATGTATATATTATGACGTACAGACAATGGAACCGCACTCCGTATGTGTATGTGAATTGTAGGTCAGAATGTAATCACTAATCTGTCGGAACTTTTTGGGAACACCATTGAACAATAGCCCAACTTTTCCTTTTCTTTTCTTATCTTGTCTTGTTTTTTTATATCATTCAACCCGAAAAGGTTTTTTGAGAATTGAGAACTATAAGAATTGAGAAGAGTGAAGAGTACAAATACAAAAAATACATATATATTACTATATATATCTATATTGGGCTTGTGGGTTTTAGATTTGTGATCCATAAAGATCCGAATCAGTAACCGTCGAGATTGAGAGAACGAGCAGCTAGGTTTTTTTTTAGTTCTCCCCATTTCCACTGTATATTTGTGTCACATGGATTTTGTCCAAGCATTTCCCCTCAAAATTGGAATGTACCTACAACCATAAAAGCGCTATTTTTCATCAAATCCCTATACAATAACGGAAATGAAATACAAATCATATGTGTGTTTTAGAATCTGACAACTTGAAACCAAAGTCTTTAGTTTTTTCAGCTTCCAAGTGAAAAGTTTCTAACTATAATGGAGATTTCCCCACAAAAGTATCTGTATGCAAAAAAAAATGGACGATGGACGGTTTTCTCATAATAAAAATGTTGTATATTTGGTGGGCCGAGTTTTTTCCCGTTTAAATTCTGCTTCTGTAAAAGTTGCAGTTCGTTCAATGAAAAAAACTCAATTCCTCATTTTGTGCTAGCTATTTTTTTTGTTTTAAAAACTAAATTTACAGCCGCTCTATTGACTTTAAATATTTTGAACTGCGAGAGATTGAGAAAGAGACAAAGGACAAAACTTGAATGTACAGAGAGGAGTTGAAATTGAAAAAATTTTGAACATATTCTCTATTAGACATTGGAATACAGTTGCTGATAGGAATACTGATACGGAAATTGTATATGTACTGATTCGGAATTCCGGTGAAAAATCAAATAAATGTCAGGGAATGAGAATTCCCCGAGGAGCAACTCCTTTGTTCTGTGTTTCCCTTTGAGAATTTGAGAGTCAAACGGCGAGTTGGGAGTACAAGAGTGTAAATCTATTGTGTGAATTTCTCTCACGAATCACGATCAGTTTGGTGTAGGGTAAAGTGCAGTAATGAAACGTTCTGTATACTCCTCAACTACACACAACCAACCAAATGGAAGAGAGAAATGAAAAAAGTAATAAAATTGAATGTGATTTTCATTGAGATGGAGATCGGCAGAAAGAAATGAGCTCCTCCACTTTTTTTTCATTTCCTTTCTAGTCCAAACGTCCAAAGATTTAATACAGTGGAGACTCTTCAAACTGATGGACCTCTTTTTGAATAGAGATCCTTCAAGAAACGAAACTCTTTAATTTTGACCCAGAAATGTCAATGTTATTTACATTTCTGTGTAAATATGAAAACAAAAATGGACTTGCTCAGCCCACCCACTCATTTGCTCTCATTTGCTACATTGAAATCCACCCACAGAAATGTTTTCATTGTCTCTACAAAATAAGGACATCAAATGGATTTGGACTAGAACAACATTTCTAAGTAAAGTGGGTGTTTTCTTGGAAAGTTTACTTTTAAAATTTGACCAATAAAAAGACAAATTTGTTTCAGGGGGCTTTTAAAAACAATTTTCGAAAGTTAGAATGGTCACCCGGAATGACGCAATTCTACTGTATTTGCTCCTTTCAATATTGTTCTCAATGAAATGGTCAACTTCTTGGAGAGACTCTTTTCGGGGAGTCAAAATGGGAGACAGAGACATATTCGAATTTAGATTCGAATGAGAAGAAGAGGAAATCCCACGCCAAAAAGCAAAGTAGACAAGAGAGAGAGAGAAAGCTTAAGAAAGTATTAAGGAGAGCTTTGGAAGACCTCCAAAATGCTCTGTACTCTTCACATCTCTTTCTTTCTCTCTCTCTCTCTCGCTCTCTTTCTGTCTTTTTGATTAGAATAGTAAATGGTTCGTACTGTCATTTCTCTTTTTCGTCCACTCTAGTTTGTCACCGCGCACATCTCCCAACTCTCAACATGTGAAAATTTCCCTTTACTTTTCAACCTCTTCTACATGCATAAGTATTGTATTTTGCATTAATCTCTTCAATTCAAACTGAGAGAAGGAAGTACAATTTCTATTTGCAATTGTATGGGGAATATGCATTGTTATGAATTGTTATGTTGTATCGTATCCTATCGACATCTGTCTTCTCTTTCATCTTCAACTATTGTATAATCACGATTGCACTCAAATCCACGGATTTTGCATGTGCTTACACATTCTACAATTCACCAAATCCATCCTGTAAATTGTTTACATGTCATCCCGTTCCCTTTGACACTTTGACTTTCAACCTGATTACAACATGTTTACATCATTCATTCCATGTTTTTTTTTTCAATTCCAAAGGTAAAAGGAAAACAGCAAGAAAGTGATAAAGAATCGCTGAGAGAAAGCTGAAAAAGTTGTCGAGAAAAGAGGATGTTGGCTGTTCCTTAAAAAAAAGAATATTCAATTCAACAGAGGATTTGAATCCAGCCTCATTAAAATAAATCCACTGATGAAACCCGTCTCTTCTGTCCAACTTCCTGAGCCTTTAGAATTCCAGCTTGGATTTTCCATTATAAATCCAAAACTTTGTCGTCTTACTTCATCATGTGAATTTCATTTTCATTTTTACATAATCTCCATTTCAATTTCCATGATGCCCCAAATGCCAAAAAAAACTCGAAAAGATTATTCTTTCATCTACATCTCCATCCCGTCAATTTCCTCTCAATTTGAATACCCAATGTGACATTTTGTCCTGTCTGTGTTCTACGGGTGAACATGAACATATTCCCAACTTCCTTTTAAAAGCATTTTCTTTTATTTCACACAAATGATAAATCCACTTTCAAAAAATGCAATTGCATTTTGACGGGGGCAAATCACAGGGGTATTCAAATTCAGTCGAAGACTTCCTTTCAATTGGGCTCAAGTTAATTTTATTTGGAAATTGTCATCAGAGAGAGAGAGAGAGAGAGAGAGAGAGAGAGAGAGAGAGCGAGAGCGATAGAGAGAGAGAGAGAGAGCGATAGAGAAAGAAAGTTTAGTTTATTCGATATATTCGCCGGAAATTCCATGATCATATACTCGTAATCTTATTTGATAGAAAACTACGGAGAGTTTTCGGGAATTTGAATATCGGATATCCAAGGAGAAACTGTCAGTCTCTGACAGTATTTTCTCTTTTCCCTTGCAAGAATATTGCATTCTTTTGTAATTTACTATTCAGTTTGGTATGTGAGTTGGATTTACTTGTCACATGACCTCTTCCCCCTTCCGCCACTGTACATGTCCTTAGTCTTTAGTCTGTATACGTACAGATATGGGCAATTCAATAATGCATTTACATTATCCTACAGCTACAATGTGATACGTGGATTTGGAATCTCTCTGTGTGTTCATGTGTAAAAAAAAGATACAAAAGTCATGCATTTATAACATATTGGGAGTTGAGGATTGTGAATTGAGAGTCGAGAGAAGAGAAGGGAAGAGAACATTTATAGAAAGAAAGGAAAAGGAGCAAGAAAAAAAGAGAGAGAAAACTGGGCAGTCTGGAAGTATTTCTTATTTATGTCAACTTGTATAAAAATCCCCATATTTCCCCTGTACAAACGACTTGATTCTGAGCACTGTAAACTGTGACGGCTTCATCCTTGTGCGACTGCGGATGTGGATTTGAGAGAGTCCCTCTACTTTTCTTAATCTCCTCCAACAACAACTACCCTCATAAAAGTCTGAGCAAATTGTCATAAAAACGGGAGAGAGAGCGAGAGAGAGAAAGAGAGAGCAAGAGAGCAACGAAGGAAGAAAAAAAAGGAAAAACGGAAATTTGATCTTATTGGTGGAAACAGGAAAAAGTCTCAGATTCAAGCTACGTCTGTCCGATTCCTCAATGTCCAAGTAACCCAAGAATAAAAAAAAACAGGAGTTGTTAAAAACAAAAACCGAAAACGAGACGACAAACAGACAAAAATCTACTACAAGTCAAATAGAAACAGAAACAGAAACAGGGAAAGAATATAAAAACTAAAAAAAATGATGATAGTAGTCATCTGAAGATAGACCTTGGTTAAATAGAATGGGCAGACTATCACAATGATCATCACAATGAGGATGATGATGATGATGATGACGGAAGAAACAACAACAAGGGAGGAAAAACTCGGGGAAATGTGCAACACATACGATAAAAATATAAAAGATATGGTAGGCATAGGCATCCTTCTTTTTTTTGTTCGGTAAAAGTGAAAGGGGATTTTTCTTGTACGGTGAGAGACAAGGGAATTTTCCGGCTTTGAGAGCTTTCAGATTCGAGTGGCATTTTGGATTCGAAATCTGAAATCCAAAAGAAGGAACGTTTCCGTCTGTAGTCTGTGTGTGTGTGTGTTTGAGTGTGTAACGTAACATTGTGGACACGTTGTCTCCGTCTCTGTCTCTTTCTATATACTTGTGTCTCGAGTGTGTCTGTTGGTGTGTGTGAGTGAGTGTGTGAGTCTTTATTGATTCGGCCATAAACATGACCTATGTGAAGACATAAGGGAGAGAACGCGGGAGGTAACCTGTCCCTTCCTTTCTCTGCCATAAATCGCCTCTAATTTGTCTGCCTTGACTTCACCACCCGCCTCAACGCAACTCCACGGGTGGCTTTTTCTTCGTAGAATTATTATTTGATTATTTATTACAAGTCTCTCTTTCTCTCCCTCTCTCCTTCTCGCTGTTTCTTCTCTTTCTTCTACATCCAAAAAATGTTTCACTCCCCTCCCGCTTTTCCTTTATCTTTATATCCTTGAGGCTTGATGCTTTCATTCCTACTGCTACTGCCACTGCTGCTGTTGAGAGTTCAGGAGCTGGAACCGAAAGCTACATAAGTAAATACCCGGGTGCTCTCGTTCCTTCCTTGAGATTCTCATTGTATGAGTGGCCACAGACATCAAATCCCAGAAAAAACTTAGTCGATCAACTATCAGTTCCACTTTTACTTTCCCTCTCACTACTTTCTCTTGTTCTCTCTCTCTCTTTCTCTCTCTCTGTCTCTCTCTGGCTGGCGAGAGCACAAACTCAATTCGCTTATAGCAATTCTGTACAGTGAAATATATAAAGTTTATCCTTTTAAATTTCTTTGGTCATGTATTATTCATGGTTTGAGGTTCATAAAGTTGAGAGTTGACTTTGTCATCTAGAGTGTGTTTGTGTGTGGTGGCTGACTATTTATGTACACTTTTATAGGGATAGCTCTAATATTATTTAATTTTTCCAATTTCTCTCTCTCTCTCTCTCTAAACTTAGTCTGTTTACGGCGTCTCCTTGTTAGTACTGTCGCCAATTTTTATTGTACAAGTTTAACTCTCTAACGGATTTCCCTCGTTTGAATTTGACTTCTTTCATCTTCATCCTGTACATTTACTAGATATTTTGCATTCATTATGGAATTTTTTTTTTAATGTATTCTCTACATTCCTGGGAGACGACGAGAACGGCAGACAAAAAAACTGGAGTCGGTTTGAGATTCCAATTCCGGTCACTATTTGATATTAACTAAAAATGGAAAGAGATTCCGAAGGGATTCTTTAGAGAAATTTACATGTTTCAATGTAGGTCAAGAATGAAGAGCCCAAAGGGTGGAATTTCTCCTTTTATTACTTTTTCACCACATATTTTGCGAACCAAATGGATGCAGTTGATTGGAAATTGGGAAATGTGGCCAATATTTACGTGCACGCTTGTTTTTTGTGGGGGGATTTAATTGATGCTATTGTTAAGCATCTACAGTCTACAGTATGTATCGTATTTTATATATAGGAGACTTGTCCAATGTAGATCCAAAATGTGTGTAAAGATTCATATGCAAAAGAAAACCATGAAGAGCATGAGAAACTTTTCAATTTCAACATGAATGTAAGTCATAATATGTATACGACGAAGAGATATTTATTGCAAATTGCAACAAATTTACGAGGTGAACTGTGCTCAATTTCCATGTTGCTATTTTTTTTTACTTGTTATTATTCTGGATAATAAAATTTAATGAGGAAACGGTTTACTCTAGAGTAAAAAAAAAAAACTTTCATCGTTATGTTTATTTGTTATTATACGTCGTAAACCGATCTGATAAACCAGTAAGAAAACCAAAAAAAAAAAAAAACTAAAACTCTTTTGGGATCATAAATAAAACTATTTGTTTATTTAAAATCATCATCATCATGGAGAGAAAAAGTAGTACAAGAAAAAGATGCATCGTTTTAAATTTTTTTAAACTGTCCTTTGAAGTTTAAATACCTTTCATGAAATACGAATACGAATAACGACGAAAATTCATGTACTTGGGTATTTTACTAATGGTAAAAACTACAACTGTTTAAAAAAATGACAAATGTGAAAAAAGAAATCTGTCTACTCCCGACCAACCCCAAAGAAATATCGAGCTATTCCGTTTTTATTTTATGCCCCTTCTTCTGTCGGCTCTCAACTTCTGACGAGTTAGTTGAGAAAGACAGAAAGAGAAGCGAGAAAGTCCGTGGAAATTCTGCTGTGGTCTGCAAAAGAAAAAAGAAACGGCCGTTTGGCTTTTTGATTTGGTGATTGCGACGGGCCAAAAACTCTCCCGAAAGTCTAGATGGGAAATTCTACCATGTACTTTTTTTTTGTACATATCGTAAATGAGAGGAAAGGATGAAGAAAAAACCGTTTCATTTTCAACCCATTTCCTTCTGACCACAAAAACTAATCCTAAAACGCTAAATACCGGAATAACACGCAATAAATCCAAACTGGATACAAAAATGGTAAAGCATGAGATGAGAAATGCACTAAACATTTAGACAATGTACATTCACAAAATAAAAAAATATATATAGCTAAGTAAGTACATCCGAAATCCTAATAAAACACATTCAACTCTCTCTTCCTCTCTCTCTTTCTCTCTCCCTTTAGTATTTCACTCGAAACAAACGACGAGTCATAATAATACATGAAATATAATATAGGTAATGGATACAACGTAGTTGAGATTGTCGTTGTAGAGTTTTCCTAGTAGTCAACTGCATTTTGTCGTCTGTTCTCTCTCTCTCTCCTTTACATTCCTTTCCATTACTATAACTCAGCTCATCCTCACATCTCTTTCCATATGTGAAAAGTTTTCTACATGATCCCATTTCATTATGTATATTTTTTTTGTATACATATAAATTGTACAAATATGTTTGAACGCTGGTCATGGCACACGCTTCCCCCCATAAAAACTTTTCAATTGGCTACTAAAACGATTTTCTCGAGGACACCAAGTTGAGGAGCTTGAACATGTTACGTTGCAGTAAGAGAACACTCTATCTCTCTCTCTCTCTTTAGCTCCAAGGAAAATAAAGAGGGAAAGAGGAAGAGAAAGAGAAAGCGAAAGAAATCTCAATACCACAAGTTACTTTCTCGTACAAGTTGATGTTGAAGTTGAAGTTGAGATTCTGAACCTCGAACAAGGGGAATTAGATTAGATATGGATAAAAGTATATCAAATAAAATAAAATAAAGTTCTTGTGTCTGTAACAAAAAAAAAAATTTGAACAGTGAACTGGTCAGATTGTAGAAATCATCATTTTCCATATGACTGGTCTCCGTTTGACACTAAATAGGGAAAGTTTTTTCCCTCCAATCCAACTAAATCCCTTTTGGAAAACATTGTTTAGGCACATATATAATCAAATTCTATTCTAGGAAAAGTGAAAGTTGGGGGAATCTGAACTGATCTTTGGAATTCCGTATCCCGATTTACAGCTCACTCGTCCAAAACTAAACCACAAAGAAATAGAAATAAAGAAAGTCACAGAAAAAAGGGAAAGTAGACAGATGAACTAGAAAAGGGAGATCTTCATTCTGATTCTAAAGAACGGCTCACTTCCCACTAGCTCAACCTTGCATATAGGTTGAGAGAGAGAGAGAGAGAGAGAGAAGGGATGGAGAAAGAAAAATTGGTCATATTAACCACAATATAGTTTTCTCCATCCAACTGATGAATATAGGAAAATATGCAAGTCTGGTGAAAAATGGCAAAACTTTAGTCAGAGAGAAAGAGAATCAAAATCAAAATCACTTGGTTTCCTTCTTTTCTTCATATGTAAGAAATCGTCTTATCCGCAAGAAGAACTTGAGAACTAAAGGCTGGAAAAATTTAGGATACTATGGAAATAGAAATAGAGAGAGAGAGAGAGAGAGAGAGGGAGAGTGAAACTTCTATCCTGATCCCATTTGATCCTCACATTTGTCACTTTGTAATTCACTCCGAGTGATTCTTATATAGTTTTATTTTATATCCCATGAATTTTTTTATGTTATGCTACATTTGGCTTTGTTGTCGTCAGATTCTCCAGATTTAATTTCTACTCGAAGGAAAATGTACAAGACACAAAGTTTCACAAAGTTTTCATCCTATTTCGAGCTAACAAATTGTGTTTTGTACTACAAGAATAATAATATTAATGATTTTCTATATATTTTTATATATATTTCTCACATAAATATTCAGAGGAGGAAAGTAATAAAAATAGAACATACCTTTTTTATTGTTATTGTTGTTGTGGTTGTGTTCAAGAGCTCCGTTTTCTGTTGGGAAATTTGTTTCTGAGCCTCACTCGAAGGAAGCAAAACGAATAAATGATTTTTAAATTCTCACACACGAGAAAGGGAACGAGTGTAAATAAAAAGAAATTTGTTATTTACTAGTAGTTATTAGTCCCGTGTAATCTTGAACTTCTCAGATCAGATTACAGATATAAACTTCGGAATGGATTGGGATTAATTATTGTTGAGTTTGGGTCGAGGACATATGTATATAAACTGGTTTTTTGGTGGGGGAAATCGCTTTGGCAAATTGAGATGTGTCATAAAATAAGTGATAAGACTTTTTTTGTGAGGAGGAAAAGAGACGATTAGGAGACCCAAAAGGTCCAATGAAAATGAGAATGAGACGAGATGAAACGGTTTTAAGTGGTGGGTTAAGAGTGAACGGCGAGAGTGACAGTGAAAGTTAAATAAAACGTAGGTCGACGGTGCTCTCATAGTTTTGAACACACGTTCTCTTCCGTACAAATACACACACACACACACGTACAACATACTCATTCGAGAATCATTTCCAGGATGCGCCTGCCGTGCCGTGCGTTACTCTTGATGCCCTCCCTACTTCCTCTCCTTTCTCCCTATTCTCTATATTCTCAGTTATACCTTTTCCAGCCTTTTCCTATTCCCACATTTTCCCCTTTGCTCTCTCATCTCGCTTATATTTCTCTCTCTTTCTCTCTCTCTCTCTTTCGGATAGCCTCAGTCGTACACCAAAAATCCAAAAAGACTTTCACTTTTCTATTTCTCTCTCTCTGACTTTCTCGCACGTTCTCACTCGCTCTCCATCTTATCTCTAAACGAACTCCCATAGGTATAATTTTCTATTTTATCGAGTTCTAAAGTGAATGAAATGAACTGCTCTCGTGAATAAAGTCAGTTTTAATTGCTTCCACCAAAAAAGGCTCACAAAAAGCGTTTCCCATGTCCTGGAAGGCATGAAATGCAGAGATAATTCGAATTTGGAAAAAAAATTGATAACTAATACAATGATTGCGGCGAATCTGTTTTAATTCAAATGGAGATTTATTTGATAGGTTGTTTTCGGAAATTGAAGTCTTTGCTGTAAGTTTGATAGGTTTTTTTCATTAGCAATTTTGAAATGTGTGGAGTTATAGTTAAAAAATGAGAAGACATTCAAAAAGAGGAATTAACCAAAAACGGACATTTTTATAAATTTTACATGTAACCCGTTTTACTTAGAATGTAAATGCATCAGCATACATCAGAGTTTCCAAGAAAAATCGTATACAATGTACATATGTCCGTGATTAACATGAGGACGATACTTTTTTCAGATGTTTTCCAAGACATATTGATATTGAGAATCCGAAATCCGAGCCATTTTCTCTTGAGACAAATGCAAGTGTATTTCCGATGAACAGTTGAACATTTCTCATTCCTCTCAGAAATCTTCTAGGTTATTTTATGTCAGTGTATAGTATAATAATACAATATATTGTTAGATTGTCGTTATTAACAAAGTTTCTTGTATGCGCTTTCGTGTTCATTGTTTCTAACAGTAATGTCTGGAGTATTATGGAACTATGCAACTTAGAGAATTTCCTGAATTTCATGCAACAAACGACGTGTGTTTACATATTACGTTTTAATTAACTCGTAAAATTCCTTTTCTGTCTTTCCTTCGAGCCAGTGTAAAGTTTTGAGTCTGGCAATCACTGCAGTACTTTTTTTTCGTCTTCTCAGTTAGGCTTCCTCCATTCACCCATTCAATTCATATACCAAAAATGAATGGTATCTCTTTGTTTCAAAATGTATGAATATTCTTACTCGGATGATATAATTAAGATGGAATATTGAAATTATGCTTAAAAACTATGTAGATCCCGAAAAAATTCATTTACAGATATTACAATGAAACGTTTTGACTGAAAACTTCAATTGTTATGTAATTTTTTGTGAGAAAGTTCTAATTGTAATGGTTTGGATAGGTTTCCTGTTAGAATTTAATTTCAAAATACCTTATACAAATCAATACTCGGTGGAATTTCAAGTTCTTTTTATATTTTACGAAAGGACAGTATACTTGGTTAAATATCTGTATGAACTGAATTGATGACTGGAATGTACATAGTACATGATGATTGAGATGAAAAGAATGGTACACCATTTATTCGTGAGATAAACTTTACTTAACTTTGACTGGAGCTGGAGGGAAAGTGAGAAAAGGACTTGAGAATTCTGGCAATTCCAAGAAATGAAATCATCTACGGAAATTACTTTATTCAGTGAATAGTATTCACACTCGAAATTAAAAAGTTGAGTGAATTTGGAAGCGGATGCCAAAAGTCAAAACTCGAAATAAAAGGGCTCCAATTGTATTGAAGGAGATTTCCAATTCCCGTCTCGCATTAAAAAAAACCAGCTAAAAAACTTTTTACCCTCCAAAACCAAATTGAGGAAGAGCAAAAAAAAAATCTTCTCTAGGAAAAACGGATGTATACGAAGGTTTTTGTCAATTTTTCGTCATCCACCATCTATAAAAGAAATAAAGTTGAGGACAAAAGAAACCATTGATGAAAAGATAAGTATAGTAAAAGTGTACGCACGTATGTACGGGCGTTTTACCAATCGTTTTACGCAGTATAGTTTGAATATATCACGTACAGCAGTCAGTGGTATATTATGTGTAAAATATTTGGGTGCCTGTACATATTAAGAAGGGAAAAAAGATGGTCCAGTTGTGTATTGTCACTAAAGGACAAGGAGACTAAAGGAGAGTCAAAATAAAATAGCTAAACTACTCGGATGGGCTTCCCACTCGCCCACAGCACCACCCATTGAGAAAAGTTTTGGAGAAAGTCCAGAGAAAGGCAGAGAAAGCGAGAAAAGATACTGTGAAAGTGATCGATAAACTTCACAACTTGATCAATAACAGAGCTGGGAGGAGTATATATAACATTTGTTTTGTCATCTGTTATTTCCTCTCTCTCCATTCAAAATAAGGAGCAAAACAAACTAAAATAAATATCTATAGTACATGTGAAGAAGAAGCATAACAGGATTTTTTAAAAGAGAGGAATTACAATAATACTCATATTCCTATATGGCGTTTGGAAAGCCATGAAGGATTTCAGAGGATTCAATCGAGAATTTTCAAGTTGTGATTCGTCGAAATACCAAGCAGTATAGTATAATTGTTGTGAAATATTAAAGGTATACTCATTACCTTTTTTTGTGTGGACAACATGGGGTCCGGGCATTGTGGAATGGGAAACTCACGAGGAGCTGTTTATTTGATAGCAATTGTCGATATTGTAAGTCACCGTCAAATATATACATCCACTCACAAATTACATTACATTTTAAATCTTAATGCGTATATGTACATGATATGAACATGTCATATTTGATGAACATTCTTTGATAACATGTATAGATTTTGAGTCTGATTCTTCTTCTGTTGAGCATTGTTGCCTTGGGTGATCTGAAAAAAGTCTCTGGACTGCTGGAACGTGATTCGGACTTTAATGATTCCATCTTTGGTGACAGCAGAAATTTTGAAGCAGCGGAAATTGGACGTCATGAAAACGACAATTTACATGGTGGAATAGCTTTGTTTTTTATAAATACACTGGTGACACTTATCTTGTCAGTTGGACTTTTCTTTGGCGTTCAAAAGGTACAAAATAATTTTTTATATCACACAGGAATATTCCGTTTCTTCTTGAATAATCTGCTTATGAGAAAGATATGTGATGGGTAATAATCTAATATAATAATATCTTGTATTGTTGTTGTAATAGGAATTAGACTGCCCTATCAAATCCTGGCTCATCTACGGTTGTACAATTGTCCTGCTCGGTGTGATTTCATTGCTCGTGATTACAATGGCCACTGGTACCTTCTTGTACTTGTGCTTTCTAATCCTCGTTGTAATTCGAATCTATGAAATCTGGGTGGTTTTAGATTTCCTCAAAAGTTCCCGATTCTCTTTCAATCCGACGCTTCTCAGTCGAAGTGGTAGCACAGAAAGACTTCACAACGTTTAAAATTCATAATTATCAAACATATATAATTACGTAATAATAATAAGAAAATGTCACACCAGTACGTCAGCAAAATAATAAACCATGCGAAAACATCTTACGGTACTCATACTAATATTACTTAAATAATACACATGATATACATACACGTTATTATTACTTGTAAAATACTTCACGGAGACACTTAATTCATACTTACACATATACCTGAATCACAATATAATAGGTCTATAGTATAATATTTAACAGTTACATCTGAACTATGTAGCGTAATACTTCCTACTTAACTTATTCAATGGTAATTTAAAAAGACACAAAATACGATATGGTTGTCTGTGAGTTTATATTATATTCATTGTTTTCAATTTAACATAATATATTAAATAGCAATCAAAACTTGACCACTTTAACGTACGCTTAACATTTCAAGGTGCAAACTAAAAAACAAGATTTACTTAAGTAGGTTATAACCTATATATATAAATATGAAATTGAAAAATATCTTCTGATACTTTTGACTTTTTAACGAGCGAACTTTATTCGTTAAAACTCTTCAAATAATGCTGATTTGATTCTTTATTTTTAATTATGCAAATTATGGCATTTATAAATTGAAAATCTACAATATAAGGTAAATTAGCTTAAAAATATACACCGTACATGTTATACTATATTACAAAGCTTTCGATAATCGCTTTTGATAATCTTAAATCTTAAATATGTATTACATTCACATTGCAATTATTGTGAAATGAAAATTTGAAAAAACTGAAAAAAGATTCAATAAACCAAATAAAAAACAAATTTCAAAACCAAAACAAAGTCGCCAGAAAACTTAAACAAATGAATAAAATAACGACACGCTCCTTCTTCAATTAAATTGTTGTACAACAAAGAAAATTAAAACATTAGCCACAAAAGAACCACAGCCTTATCTTATTTGTCTTGAATCCAAAGCTCCAAAGGTAGTTCAACCACGAGTAAGCGTTTATTTGGTTTCACAGCTAAAATCTACAAATAAAGAAATTGATACTTTTATCAGTTTTATCTGTAATGTTAGAATAAAAAATAATTAAAAATATATCATGCGGAATATTAATCTTATTACATTTTGTAGAAACTTCCGGAACTTTGGGATTTTGTCAAACTTCCTCCCCCAAAATTTGTCCTCTAAATTCTTAATAGTATCCATTTTCTTGAGTGCTTTAGCGATTGCTTTGTCATTGTTCTCATTAGTTTTACATGTATTTGCAAAAAACGGGTGACGGTAAAACATGAGCTCTATATATATATATATATATATATATATAGGAAGGAATAAAGGCGAGACACAAAATTATATATGAGATTACATAATATTTAATCATAAAATAATAAAACATATGATTTACTTGAAAACAAAATTTCATTATTAAACCAACGTACCATAAGCGACACAAGCGAGCGACCAGCTGTCTACAGTAGAGTCAAATCCTTTTTTTCTTAGCATTTCCGGTGGACGATAAAGAGGAGTACCCCCATTGTGGTCTTTCATCAATGTTCTATAAGCTAACATTTTGACCGAGCATCCAAAATCCGTAAGTTTTGCTCTATCCGACTCGTCGACAACGACATTTTCAGGTTTCACGTCCATATGAATAAAATTAATATTTGTATGCACGTAAATCAGAGCATCAATGACTTGTGCAGTGTACTTCCTGGACCTTGAAACACATTAATTCATAGTACACAATGTAGAAACTATACTTACACTAAACAATGACTCTTTTTTAATACATAATTACATATACTTATATATATAGGGACTATTTACTTGTTAATATAATTACCTTTTTTTGGCTCTTGGGAATCCCTTTCCGTTGATGTAGTCAATCAAATCACCCTTTGGACACAGCTCCATGATCAAAACATTGAATTTCACCTCCTGATAAAATCCTAAAACTTTCACGACGTTCTCATGCTTGATACGTTTATGCAAATTCAATTCAGACAAGAATTGCAAATCTTTTTCTTCTCCACCTCGTTCAATTTTTTTCAGGGCGCATCGTCGATTACTGTGTAGGATATTTGCTTGAAAAACTACCGAAAATCCACCACTTGACAATTCAATCACATTTTCAAAGTCATTTTCAGTCCAATCCGGAGATACCGCTGATGATTTTTTCCCATAGACAGTATCATCACCAGTCTTTGAATTTTGGTCCACATTTTCTTTTTCTTGTTCGATATCAGTGGTCGAGTTGATTTTTTTTCTTTGTTGAATTTTCTTCTTTGAAACAAACCCCAACCCCAAGTATCCATAAGTAGCTTTGTTTTGTTCTATCAATGCTTTCTTTTCTTTCATCGGCACATCTGAATCAGCAGTAAAATCATACTTTGAACGTTTTGGAGGGGGTTCAGTTGTCATTTTTTTTCCTCTAATAATAATAAAAAAAACAGAGCAAATTAAAATTTCAAGTCACGGAATTTGGTATCTCGCAACAATGTATTTTCTTAAAATGAGAATAAATCAGAAATGAAAATAATATAATAATATTATATTATAATAATATTTTTATCACTATGAAGTAAAACTTTTAAAATGTTTCCTTACCTTGAATTCACACAAATACTTCATACGATAAAGTAACCTGGAACGGTTAACTACCGAAATAAAATCACAAAAAATATACACAACTGTAATATTAAAACTAATTGATTCGATTATTATTTTCTGAAAAATCCCAACAAGAAAAATGGGAACTCCGCCAAAGCAAGACTAACATTTCAGTGAGTCTTTCCAGTTAAAAGGTCGTCGTCACGTTGACGCGGACTGGTTTGAAATGGGGTCGGCTTGAAAATGATTTTGTTCAGTTATTGTACTTCATTTTATGAATCTCGCCGTACTTTTATCATTCAAGTATTCTGCGTAAATGATAACCATTAATTAAGAAATGATAAAATGCATATAATATTTAAGTTCTTTTGATTGGCTATTTTATTTATTGAGTATAGTCATTCTCAGCATTTAATAGTTGTGGGAGGGGAGCACTCTCAAACTCTAACCAAAAATGTAATAAAATTCCTAAAACGAACTATGATTTGACACGGAGAATTCCCCTTTCATATTATAATCTGTATAATAATATAGATGCTTATCATATTTATGTATGTAATATATAATTTATTTAGCATGTCTATATTAAATTTTTTTAACTATGGTGACTTTTCAAAGCCCAGGTTCAGGCAATATTATACGTAGGTGTTATACTTTTTCAAAGTCGATGATAATAATGAATGATTACCAAACAGATATAAACTAAATGTTGTATATTATACATTTTATAATGGATGTTTTTTTTGCATCAAAGTGCAAAAGTTACAATTTAACAATTATCAGTATTGTTATAAAAATGTTTATTTTTCCGTCTGTCGAGCGAAGTAGTAAAAAGAAAAGTCCCAATCATGGGAACAACCAAATTAATATTCGACACAATTTATTTATATTGTTTTAATGTACGCGAAAAGTGAAACTAACAATATATATTGCCTATATACAGAATAATCTTACGCTTACAATAAGTTTCATGTAATTGTAATTTTACAACAATAAAGAACAAAGAAACAAGATTTGAAGAAAAGGCAAAAAGACGACTGTGAAAATCAGAGGCCAGTGGTGTGACGTTAAGAATTTGTCCCTATTATAAAAGAAGTGTGTATATATTATATAAATACTCGTGTTTAAATCATAATATAGCGTTTTTTCAGACGAAATATACTTTATAATTTATAATAATGATAATAGTAGTAATCGTTTTTGTTTTTATTAAATATTACATCTTTTATGTTGAGGTTATCTTCAATAGGATATTTAAGGACAGTACATTAGGTATATATTATGTATTTAATGTTGACGATGATAGAAATAGATCCCGCTTTTCCGATACGAGTTTTATTTCAGTAATAATATATAACATGTAATATATAATATTTTCTGTGTACTACTCAAATACACAACGTCGACCGAGAAATTTTACATTTTACAATGAGCTTACAAATTAATTTATTTTATCGTAACCTATATCTATAAATATATATATTTATATGTGTATGTGTGTAATACACACTGTGTATCATACTTTTACCAGCTTTAACCATAACATATCAAATATCAAGTTTGTGTAATTCAAGTCATCGTTGAAATCACAAAAAAAGAAAAACGAAAAAAAAAACAAGAAAAAAAAACAAAAGTCCCACAAGTCCGTCTTTCCGTATAATTAATTCTATCTATAAAGTTATCGGAAAGGTACACACGCTATATATAGAACTAGAATTTTAGCATGTTAAATAAGACAAGTAGATAAAATTAGAGAAAAAAGAATCGGCATTGTTTTAAAACAAAGAAAAGAAAAAGAAAACAGGCCAAGAAAACCAGAGAAGACGGATAAAGACAATCGCGTTGTAATCTAGATGTGTCATATCTTCGGCGTCAATCGTGATTCAGAGATATGACTTTTTGTTGCAGGGTAAATTTTAGATAACTGATTACTCGAGAATAGTATATATTTTTTTCATTAATTTCAAGTGGGTTGTTGTACTTCATCTTTTTCACTGAGCTTGTAAACTTTCTTGAAGCGCTTGTTGCTGTTCACCGGAGAGAGAAATAAAACAGGCTTGGAAAAGATTTGCATCATTTTGAATCATACGAATCAGATTTATCAGTCGAGATTTCACAGTTGAGTCTGTAGTAAGGGATTGACGCAAGAACGTCTCCGCTACAATTGCGACAATTCGAGGTAAATTTGAGCCTTGTGGTCCAAGAACAGCGACAGAGTTGGATTCAAGGAGGTCACAAAGTAAACCATACACCGATTCCATTTCATCTTTATCTTCCCAAATAGGCAACCAAGATAACCTGTGACACACAAAAAATATATTATTTCAAATGAAACATTTATCACTAATCATCTAAAAAGGCATCACATATTGTGCATAGATAATAAGTTTTGTAAAAATTTCCATATAATTGATAATATAATTTACTAAATTTACCACAAAGGAACAACTTCATCCATGTTGACACATGACGGACAGTATTTGATAATTTTGGCTACAGCAGATATAGCATTTTCGGTCGCTGTAATATTCCCTTCTCCTCTGGCTTCTACAAATTTTCGAAGCGACACAAAAAAAACAATGTAAATCATATTTTGTTTAAACTTATATACATAACCATAGTAGAGTCTACTTCTTTTGAGAATCGTTTTATTACCAGGATCAGAAACGATTCGAGCAAGTCCAGGAAGTGCTTCTTTACATGCCTGGGCAAAAGCTTCTTGTCCATATTGAGCCATAATTCCACATCCATACCCTGACGCCTGTCTCACTTCCGCACTTGTGTCACTCAAATAGTTCAACATCTGTACAAAAAAATAAAGTCCAGCAAACATTATACATTGTTTTCCTATGAATCTTTCATTTCGTTTTAACCAAAGAGAAATATGATTGTGTAAAATCGTACATTGGGAACGAATGCATGTTGATATTTTACAGCAGCAGGTCCAGTGAACTCCATGATATCATCCCAAATGCATAATCCCCATTGTCTCTCTTGCCAATGTCGATCGGGTCCAATTAATTTGGTGACTAAAGGTACAATCATTGCTTCCATAAATGGTAAATAATTGGCTCCTTGAGTTTTCAATAGAGAATGGATAACGTCCGCAGCTTTAGTCAGTACATAATTGTCCTCCTCCATTTCTTCCCATAATTGTTGTTCAATTACTTCATCAAAATCCTCATCCTTCCGTTGCTCTGCTCGTTCCGCAGATCGCTCAAAATGTTCAATAAAAACTTTCTCCACGACAGTTGTGATTTGTTTAATAAATTCGATATCAAATGATTCCTTAGGTAAAAGTTCAATCGCCGCAGCTAAAGCAAATAGTTGTTCACATTTGACTTCTGCTTCTGGCTCGGATTCTGTTGCAATGAGGATTTCCGACTTCAATAGATTCCAGAGCACAATTTGTTGTTGAGGATCACCATTGAGGCAGCGAATTAAATGCGGGATTATTTCTGCAGCTGATGAACGAACACCATCGTGGAAATAAAATTTCAATAGTGGGATCACCATTTTAACAACCTGTTGTTGATCACAAAATAATAGTAATTTTTACTCAATTGTACTGCCCATAAAAATGTTTGACTACATGAAATAAATCATACAATTTCTATAAACAATATTTAATTATCACTCACCTCGTCAACATAAGGCCTAAAGCTGCCTTTCATAACTCGAGCATAGCACACCAACATTTGACATGCCATCGCTTTATCCTCTAGTCGAGCCGTGTGTAGCCCAACACTTTGAGAGTCTCCCAATGAAATTAATTCCCAATCTTCAGCTCCCTCCACATCTTTTACTTCCTCTGGATCCAACATTGTCAATTCGGGCTTAATAGAAGCTGTTCGAAGAACAGGTGTCATCACCATTGGCAAATAAGGAGCAAATCTTTCACCAAGAATTTGACAGATTCGTGCCCAGGCTGTAATCATGTAAGACAACTGTGGATCGTCATCTGCAACTTGAATGCCATTGTCTACTTGAGTTCTCAATAAAAGATCCATAATATCGGATGCATCTTGAGTAAACTTGTCAGGACCAACAGCCAGACCAATAAGTGAAGCACACTCGATAGTTTTTCCCCGAACTATTAATGATAATAACAATAGAGGAATTTAATACAATTATGGAAATTTACGTAATGCGTGGTACATGAATATTATGATAATCTTTGAGATGGATTTCATTTCTAGCCCACTTACGAAGACGTAATTCAGTTGAGTTTGCATTCTGCATAATGTACTTCATGCATGGCATAAATCGTTCATAGTACACAATAAAATCTTCTTCCAATGTATTTGCAACCGAAGCAACTGTCGTCACCAATTGTTCCAATACAAGTTTCTTATTGGAAGTAGCTAATTCTTTCAGCTTGATACTAAAGCAATTTTCCAAGACAGATAATAATGGATTTGCATAATTTTTCAATATGTCTCTTGGGCATTCTTCACAAAAGTTGACCAATGCCGCTCCTATAATTAAAAAACAACTCAATCAACAAACACGTGTGATAAAAAGTAGGAATAGTAAATAATTTTTTAATTGCGATAAAATACAATGTAGAAATACACACATACCAGCATGAGCCTGTACTCGAGCACAGTGACTTTCCTCCAAGAGCATTAAAAGTCCAGGCAAAATTTTAGCATGGAATTTGGTCTCGTAATTTGGAGCAAAATCTGTTGCCATTTGACCCAAAGCATTGCAAGCGGCATATTTCACTTGGGGAATCTATCAACGAAAATATAAATATGTTGTACATTTCCATGTTATGTTCACAATCATTATCTATAATATTAATAAATAACCCACAATGTATGTAAAATTTATATGTTTCTAGTTTAATGTTTAATTCAGTAAATATTCAATAGGACTTACAGGGTCTTTGAGAAATCCTAAGATTGGAATCACAATTTCACCGAGAATAGCTTCCATTTGTTTAGTGCAACCTGTAATACACAAGTATAGTGGAGGATTGCAAGTTAATAAATTGTGTTATTTAATTACTTCGTATCAAACGAAAATAAAACAAAATTTCCAAACATTTACAACGACTTTTACAACGTAATTTAATGTGTGAACAATTTTACAAAATTCTACAAACCTTCGCCAACAGCTGAGACGGCCATGAGACCTGCATACCTTTGCTTCCAATCGGTATGCCCCAACATAGCTTGTACTTGTGACATTACAATAGGCAACACAGTTTTTCCTCCCAGGGCACAAGCAAAACGATCCAAAGCTGAAATGATATACACGACTAATTATTTGAAGTGTTATTTTATGGCTGAAATTTACATAATACATAGTTAATACAAATTAACTTACCAGATTCGGCATTCGCTGGATTACTATCAGAATCCTCTTCAATAGACTCATCTAAATCTGCCCAATCATCTTCATCTTCTCGATCAGCCATCATTTCCAACATCTGAATAATTTACCAAATAAAAATATCAATACCACACACACAAAAACAAAAACATGAAATGAATGCAAAATATTACTCTTCGATTATAATGATTGGCAGTAATTCATTGTCACTTACAAGTTGAACCAATAGTGGAATATATTGTGCTCCGATTTTTTTGAATCCACCAGGAATAGCTTCCGCAGCTGTGATACAACATTCCAAAGCCAAATGTCTCCACTCATCTTGCACCTGCGTCTCCTTTGCAATACTAAGACATAATTGGAGAAAAACAGCTAAAGAGGGTCGCATGAATTTCGGTACCAATCCAATAATTTCAATAGCCAATTTTAAAAGGGCATCATCCTCTTGTAGCTGCACGGACTCTTCCAATGCTTTCAAAAATCCGGGTACTAAATCCGAAAAGTGTTTGATCACACTTTCCTCCTTCTCATGGTCAGTAACGAAACAGGCGAGAGCTTTTGCGGCATAGAATCTTACAGAATATTCAGGACTTATTAATGACTGTGCTAACATTTGTTTGATTATATCCTACAAGTAAAAGTAAAGACAAACTTCAATTATTATATAACTATGAGTGTATTAATGTACATGCTTATGTGATCAAGTATCTATATATATATATATTTAATACGTCTACGTATTCACGTACCAAATAATTATTTTGTAGATTTCCAAATATTCCTGGGACAAGTGCAAAAACTATTAAAGAATTTTCTTTGACAGCTAGTGATGGACTATTGGCACATTGGAATAGAAAGGTGAGGAATTCTGGCCATGTATTTGCTCCATCGTCGTCAATAAGATTACGAACCAATTCTGCAGCCACTTCACAAATCTTTTTTCTCATTGATAATTTTTCATTCTCTCTCCCAACGAGTGCTATGATCTCTTCTTTGACTTGCTTCTGTGCATCAGGTTGAAGCTATTAAATTAAAATTCAAAATAATACAATCTGTATAGTCGATCATGTAGTACATACACACACACACACAAACGTACATGAAATTATAGTACGTCTGTAAGCAGTAAATACATAGTAATATGTATGTACCTTCACAGAGTACAAAATTTCTAATAAACTCAAAATTATTTCTATACCTGTCCCCAAGCAAAGTCAAAATGAGATGTCAATAATCTTCGGAGTAAAACTGCACACAATTGTCGTAATTCATCAGGTATATCTTGATTTCTTGCTAGAGCAAGTAGAAAAAATATTTTCTTGTCTGCTGGGATTCCATCGTAACTCGCCTGCACACACACACACACAATCATAATAAATGAGTTTCCATTAGTATATTCATGATGATTTTATACACTCAACAATTCACATCAACATAATGAGTAAATAATACATACCTCAGCCTGTGATCTGACTTCATTGTCAGTGGACAAGAAGGTCCCAATTATATTGGCAAACTGTTCCTGTTCACTACCCATCTTTTTGGTGAATCAATACTTTTGAGAGGAAATGCAATGGAAATTTTGAATTCCTATAAAGAATGACAAAAAAGCAATAAAAAACATATAATTATTTAGTTTTAAATGTACAATATAAAATTGAGAAAACTCAACGCAAGATTTTACATACAATCTATAAATACATACTTAATGTATAAATAGCACGTCAATACTTTGAAATGACATGACTAACACAATAATGTACATATTTCAAATTATGACATGTACCCAAGTCGAATGTGTAGTTGGAAGACTTATTTTTGTATTAAATACAATTTCCTGTGCTTGTTAAACTTGAAAAACTAGACTAAAACTACTTTTTTTGATCAATCAACGTGTTAATGTTAATAAAGTACGTCTTTGAAATATTTACAATATACTGTATACTATATACATATATACGCAGTCTTCAAATACACATGTATTTTTCAAAGTATGACAATAAATAAATAGACTATAGATTTACTTACAATTCTCCAATGTAATAGTAGTGATAGCTGTCTTCCGGTACAACTACTATATCCAACTTCCAAACGCAATAGTCCAATAATGGTGTTTCAAAATTAAATTATTTAATTATATGTCCAGAAACACGCAGAGGAAAAAGGACAAGCAACACCACGATTCCACCAAAAAACGAAAAGAAAGAAAAATACTTTTTCCACGCGGCATTTAATGTACTGAAGTGTGCTGCATTTTCCATAGATGATCTTAGTATTCTTAGTTCCTCCAGTACATGCTGAGCACTGTTGGCAAGATTGGAGAACTAACTTGATGACCTAGGGTCATTAAATTTGAAAAACAACAGGTCAAAAAAATTATATTTTAATACTTTGAAAAGAGTATAAAAATATAAACAACAATAAGAAATGTTTAAGGAGTACTCGTCCTCGGTGTCAATCCTATTTTATCGTTTAATTTCTACTTATTATTTCTTGTAATAACTTATTGCTGCTCACAAAAGTGCTTTGAGAGCAAGCAAAGGATTTATAAATATACTTCAATACTTGATCATTGTTTTGTTAAATACATATATACATACCTATTAAAAGTGGTAGAAGTAGTTTGTAAAATGTTTGTTATTATCAGTGTTGGAGGGTTTTAACTTATACCTCATTTAAGTGACAACAACAACATGTCTTAATACTGTATAAGAGTAAAATCTTAATGTTTTACACAGACAGAAGAGAAGATCGCTGTTCTCTATAAATTCAGTACAGGAAATTCTTTAAGTGGTTTATAGTTGGGGATTTTCACCGGAGCTGTGTGAAGTCCACAGTGTGTGTGGACTGTCTTTTTACAGAAATAAATTATAAGTTACTTGTATAGAAAAATATGACGAAAAACTTTATGTCGTCCATTCTGGACGAACTTATGGGACGTAATCGGAATGCTCTGCCAACAGAACAACCTCGCCAATTACAATGGGATGATCCTGAAGTAAAACATGAAATAAAGCAAAAAAAAACTTGTTTATATAGTTTATACTTTACGTATACTATACTTTTTGTGAATTTCATAATGTCAATGTAGTGGTTTTATGAATTGTGGTTCAAAGCTAAATGTGTGTATTTGTTCTTGTATAATTAGATTTGTTCGCACTTCCTCGTCTGCTTTTGTCCACATGAACTGTTTGTGAACACAAAAGCCGATCTTGGTGTCTGTCCTAAAATGCATGATGAACAACTACGTCTAAAGTATATTGAGGAAGCACCGTCGTTTAAACGAGCTATGTTTGAAGCAGATTTTGTCAGATTTGGTGAGACAAAAAGGCTTTTATATTGTCATGTATTATAAATTTGAATTATAAATAACCCCATGTCTCCATGTTATTCACTTTTTACTCTTATGCTTTTCTCTTTATTCTATATTTCCATATAGCTGAGAAAATGATTTCGGATATTGAGGCTAAAATAAAACGTGGAAAAATGCGTATTGCTCTTGCAAATGGTCCCGATGGGGTAAATAAATACAATTTTTGCTATGAAATGAGTAAAATGTGTTTTTTCAAGAACATGCAAGTTATCGTCATTCATGTGTGCCCATAATTTATAGGGAACGTACGCTGGTCCTGGCTCTAAGAATGCTGAGAAAATTTCTCTATTGACTGAAAAAATTAATACTATTCTTGAAGAAGCCGAGTCCGCCGGATGTGAAGGCGATGTTGAAAAAGCGCAAGGGTTAATGAAACTATGTGAACAACTCAAAGAAGAACGCGACCAATTAAAGTAAACTTTGTCTTTGTTTTTAAAGTTTAAAATAATTAGAAGTTTGAAATGTTGTATATAAGTATATTATTATAAATGTATGTAATCGGCGTAAAAAATCTTATCAAATTGTTCATCTTTGTTGTAGAAAATTTGAATTAAACCATCCCTGGAATCCAGATAAAGGTAAATCTAAATCTCCGAGTTTCCAATTTCCTTGTATCACATATCAAACTAATCAAATTTTTATCATAATTTTTCTTTGGCCATGCAGCAATGCAAGTTTGTGAAGTTTGTGGCTCATATCTAATAATTGGGGAAGCTCAACATCGTTTGGATGATCATATAATGGGGAAACAACACGTTGGTTTTGCTATGCTCCGTAAAAATCTGGAAGATATAAAAAAATGCCGAGAGAAAAGAGATGAAGAGGACAGAGTTCGGATTGAAAAGGAACGAGAACGTCGTTGGGCAACTTCGGGGACTGGAAGTAGTGGTGGTAGTGCTGGTGCTGGAAGTGGAAATGATCGTCACCGACATGATTCTTCTACCCGTGAATCATCATCTAATCGTGATTGGAATCGAAGCCGTAATTTTGATGATGGCAATACTAGCCGTCGAAGGTACTTTATATTGCTTGTACATAGGAATTCCAAATAATCATGCATACTACAAATTGTAGTTTAAAAACAGTTAACATGTAATCACAATCTGTTTTTTCTTTCTTTTTTCTCTTTCTTTCTCTCTATAGAAATGACCGAAATTCAGGGAAACAAGGTTCTACTTCACGACGTATTTCCCGATCTCGGTCACATTCTCCAAAGGATAGACATAAAATTGATAGACAAAGCTCTAAAGAATCCAATAATTCTAAAGTCGATAGGCATCATAGGTAAGTATAACTACCAAATAAATACTGAGGAGTATACCAATACATACTCGGCGAGCAGGAACAAATAAATCATTTTCAATGTACATTTTTTTCATATTTTGTTGTAAAGGCGACATTCCAGTTCTAAAGACAATAAGAACATTAGAAGATCTCGAAGCCGGAGCAAGACACGCGGTGATGAAAAAAGGAGGAAGCGATCTAGAAGTAATAGCAAAAGTCATGGACGAAGTGACAAGTCTCGTGGGGAAAGTTCATCAGACAAAACAAAAATTGTGGAAAAGGACTCTTAAAACGTATTACATTATTACAATTAGTAGGGATATAAATTACACACATATATATATATATAGTTTAGGAAACAAAATATTGTCAAACTCAGAGTAAATTTTATTTATATTTGTTAATTAACTAATTGATTGATTGATTCCAAGAACCCTTCATCATTGTCGCATGTCAAGTCAGACCATGTGAACACGTTATGCCCAAAAACCTAATAACTATACTAGAATCAATAATCCGACAAGAGAGAAAAACAAAACGAAATCCTATCATGTACAATATGAGGTTGTTGTCAAGAAGTTGCAAGTGGTTCCATTCATTTTATCCTTTTATATACACACTTTATGGTTATTATTAGTATTGTAATAATATTGAACTACATTTATGTAGCGTTGTGTAGGCATTCAGTGAATGAAATTCACTATATATATAATTATAATATATATAATCTATTTGAGTATTTACCTTCCTTTACAAACCTGAGGATTTTTTCTTTGTCTTATACTTTTACAACCTATATATATTGCGTTCAATTTCCTGTTCATGTATAAAACTAACTTTTATCGAGTTTATAACAAATAACAATGAATAATTGCATAAATATATATATAGACTTGTAATAATTGATAAGAGTAGTCATATATATGTTACATATGTGTGACGAAAATCACAGGTACTGCCGTCACTTGATTTGACTTTGCTAAATATTGTAATTTATTGTTTATTATTTTTAAAAGGAGAATTTTTAAACTTAGTCCTAAAGATTCTCTATAATATGTAATAGGTATGAATTTGATACACGACGTTTGTAATGATGGTATGAATTATAGCATTCAAAATACTACCGATTATCCAGCTATATGCTGTAGGAGCACATCATTGGAAATTATTGAAAGTGTGTGTTTACAAAGATTTTGGATTTTTTTACTCTACATTTTAAATAATGAAGTACATATAGGTACATGTATTGTTCACAAAGTACACGTGTACTCATCCTCTTCAATCCTGTCTCTTTATTATATGTATTCCGTGTGAAAATTCCAAATTTCCACATAACATGGCAATGAAATCCCAAATCCCCACATGTGCCCAATTGTACACTTTAAGAATATAAAACAATGTCATTATATAATATAGAATTGTAATACATTATATATATATCGACTTCAAAAAAGTTGAAAAAAGTGTAAGCGCTAATAATCTTATATAAAATTGAATTGTGCGTCCCAAATGGTCATCTTTGGGTTCGTTTTAGTACATTAAACCAACCTAAATATGACTATGTAACTATATACTCTAAAACCCATTTTCCCCTTCGTACACTTTCGTATTGGATAAGTCAATATGGATAAGCCTTTACATGAAAGATGATATTTAACATAAAATGTTTATACTCCTCCTCCTCTTAGTACAGAATCTGTGCAGACTTTTATTCAAGTATTTTATGGGCAAAAAGATTCAATTTAGATATTGACAAGGTAAAAATATATACATATATATATATATGTTGTTGTAGTATTGTGCTATTTTATTATGCTTTATGAATATCCGTGTTGTGGTAGTTATTCCTTGATTCTTCTTTATTAAAAACCTGGAGTGTAATAATTAATTAATTAATCATACGGCTATAGGGCTAGATTGTGACTTATATTCTGAAATTAATAACAATTTCAAATTATTCATGGGGAAAATGAATTTCAAAAATATTGTTGCATTGCAATAAATGCTTTTGACACTATAATATTAAAAAATCATTTAAAATCTATTTCGTTTATTTTTTGCTATAAACAATATTGTCGTACAAGTCATGTTATAACAATTAGAAAGTATATTAATCTCAGCATTCTAATATTACAACTAGTAAAACGAGGCTTCGATGATGATGGGTGGGTAAATGATTAAAAATCAAAACTACAAAGTCAATAGTCGTAGCCTAATAGCATGATATAATCATGGATACATAATGCGATATCATGTGAATTGAGAATCCCGGCTTGAGATATTTTTCTCTCGATGTAATAATAATCACATTATGTGACTAACTTTTTTCAAAAGATCATCTAAATTTCTAAATATATAGGCAATATCTTAAAAACGAAGAAGCAGACTTTTAAAAACTTTATGAAGTATTTTTGTTACATGCATATAGTGCATACTAACAATCTACAGTACTTCATGTTTCAAATTATAATTGTATAGTCGTATAATATGTAAGTAAAGCAACATATCGCACACACAGTATGAAAGTAAGTTTTGACTCTTATATGGTAATGACAAAATTATAACTATAATAACAATAACATTATACAGAAAATGTATGTATATTATGGTTTGAATTTTCACTCGTCAAGAATCCGACTAACAAAACTTGCAACTTCCGCCCAGGCAACTGTGTCAGGATGATGATCTTCATCAGTGTAAATTGACGCGATAAAAGGATGCTGGAGTAAACCACTATGTGTTGGTCGTTCAGTATAAACTTTCTTAAGGCTAAAATTTAGTCAAATATAACAAGGTATAAATACCATGCATAAAAGAAAATGAAAGTCGTTTAGTAAAGGTCATCATCTTACCACAGAAAAAGGAAATCTTGAATCTCAGGTGAAAAGTTTCGGTCTGGTGGCAATCTTGGCGGTTCACCAACGACGACTTCTTTTAATTGATCAAATGGTGTACCCCATTTATGGTATGGAAATTCACCTGTGGCCAATTCGACTAAAGAGATTCCCAGTGACCTTTAAAAAAAGACGTATTTAAACACCATGATTAAACGCATTTAAATAAAGAATAATTAATATATAAAATCATCATATGCTTACCAAATATCTGAGCGGATGTCATAACTGGCAGTATTGCCTATTTACATGGGAAAACAACAACAGTATAATTTATTTACTCACGGTACAACATAGTGTGTACAACTTGAGGTCTATTGTTCGTTTACCTTGAGGATCAATTCTTTCAGGAGCCATGTACGGTTTACAGCCAGCTTCTATAGTCTTAGCCACGGAATCTGCGGCAAGATAGCCCGAAATACCAAAGTCACACATTTTTATTACTCCGTTCCGAGATACCTATGAATTATAGAAATTGAAGTTTGTCATATGTAACAGCATAATACTTGATGTGCTTATTTTTTTATACGAAATAACTCAAATATAACTCAACCCAAATAACCCAATTAAGTATGCATTTTATGGTAAGAAAAATACCAACCAAAATATTGGACGGCTTCACATCCCGGTGGATTACACGAAGTCTATTAAAAAAAATCAGAACCGGCGTTAAATCCTGTGTGCTGAACACGTTACAATTTCACTCTTTTTCTCTCTTTTTGTTCCTTAAAAATTTCTTTAACCACACTATATGCCTTCAAAAAGACCTTATGGATAATGCAAGTCAATATATATACATATACCGATTTCATAATTCGTCAAATAAATATATTATATAAAGTTTATATTATAAACTTATGAAAAAAAACTGAAAATGATAAACTTACTTATTGTATAGATAATGTAAGGCACGAACGACGGCGTATGTTATTTTCTGTAAAATCTTTTCTGGGATAATAGCACCACTTTTGTAGACTTTGGGGTAAAATTTATCAAGAGACGTATCCATCACTTCCATACAAATCCATACATCTCCTTCTCGAAACAAAGCTCCATAAAATTGAACAGTAAAAGGACAATCGGCGGAACGCATGGAAATATCCAAGTCCATTAAAACTCTTTTTTGTTCTACGCTATTCACGGTTACAGTTATTCTCTAAAAAAGAAATGCATTATATAAGGTATTTTGTAAAGTTCAATGATTATTGAAGGAGTCCATAACGTATGCATATATTCATAAATTAAATTATAAACTTTTGACTTACTTTAACTGCCATGTCTATGCCAGTTGGTCTATGTCTCATTTTTTCTACAATTCCATAAGCACCACGTCCAAGTTCAAGTACAGTTTCCAGTTCATCAGCATCAACTTCTATATTATTGTCATTAAACTGCATGACCGTCCTCTTGTCCAGATTTCTAGGAGGTGTCCTATGTACAATAATGTACAAAAACATACACGTTATATGGTTAGATTGCGATTTGTGAAAGCTCAATTACTTATTAAATACTCTCGCGATTCCAAATAAAATGTGTATTTTATAATTACGCATATGTATACACACAAAAATTCAATTAAACTTACATTACTTCAGGTGGAGAAGTATCGACTGAAAGATTGAGTTTCAGTCCAAGTCCTTTACCCCTCTTCCCCATCATTTTGAAAATTTAATTGAAATGATACTAACTAATCATTAAACTCTAAATTCAATCTCTTGATTCCCAAAACTTGTCTAATTCTTTAAATGCATAGATACTACGTACGCATATTTGAAAACGATAATTGCAAAAATGTTTAAATTTATAACCCATAAGTGTGCATTATTTTATAAAAGTGTTTGTAAATTTAGTAAATTACATTGTAACTAAGTACACGCAATGCAACTCGTTTGGCTTTTCTACTTGTAATTTTTTTAGAACAAAACTATAGAACTAAAGATGTGATGCGCGTAAATAGATTGATGTTTTTAATTGAACTGATTTTTTTACAATAATGTTTCTGTTTCAATATATAGAATTGAACGTTCCATGAGCACATATGATACTTAACTTGTGCTAAACTCCGTCAAAATAGATGTTTCAGCTTAAAACTGATGAAGATTGTGTTGTGAACATGAGGAACAACTAATTCTATATCCTAATTGCGATAAATTCAAAATAAATAGTTCATTAGGCACTTTACTAACAAATAAACTTTGTATATCTATATATAACATATATAAATAATGTTTCCTCGACCATTCAGGCCGTACATACATAGTGTACTATGTACATATGTATGCATCTCTCTGTGTGATGTATCCCTCCGTGTATGTATATGAAAACAAGTATGTAAGTACATAGTATGTACTTATGTCTACACAATGTGTATTACACATATGTACATACTACTAGTATGCCAATATCTATCCTTTTTCATACTACATATATAGCTACATATATATACATATATAGATTTTTTTTGTTTGCTTTGGTTTGGCCTATACAACAAAAAAAAACCTTGCACATTTGAGTGCGACGAAATGTATTATAAAATATTTGCATGTTCCAAAACATTCGTGAAGGAAATGTGATTACATGTCCTTTTACATGTCGCTATATACAATAAGTTTTCTTCTTGATGAAATGAAAGATATCTGCCTTATACTTAAATCAGTCATAAATTTGAAACAGGGCAAATATAGTACTTATTTTAAAAGTAGCTATTTAAGCTATACAATACCCAGAAGTCTAATGTCAACTGTTAGAGTAGTTACCTACTCTATTTTCGCCACTTTTAAATGTCTAATACACGCATACATTACACCTTTTCCAAAGAATAACATAATCGTCAATAGATATTATGTAGGCAAATGATGATAGATGTGAAATATTTACAAGAAAGCCTTATCAATAGACTCATTATTATGTAAGCTAACAGGGTGATGAATTGATTGAACCAAACTAATGAAATACTGGGATAACAAAACTTACACACATTTACTTTCAGATTTCAGACCCACAATTAAGTTCTACTGATTTGCCGGCAGTAATAATAAAAATAGGAAATATAGGGTTTTTTGTAACAACCAAATTTCACTGTACATTCACGCACTTTGTTGAATACTATTGTGATGTATTTGGCCAAATCATAATACGTTCTTTTAACAATTTTATTGTTATTGAATCTATATATTTTATATTTTTATACCTATAATAATACGGATTTTAAAAAAAGTTCAATATCATTCCATTACTTTAAGCAAAACTTGTACCACAGACATGATTTCAATTGGTCAAGAAGAGTTTAAAAAGATGTAATGATATTGTCGTCAAATATATTTTTGATAATCCAATACACACTGTTTTATACTTATCTTATAAACATACAAAGTGCCATAGCCGTGTATTGATCGGCATGAAAAATTTCGGATATGTAGTATATATGATTATATACTTACACATCAGAAATGTATCATGTGCCTGGAAATAACCAAACAAAATTACTCTTGGTAAAATTGCGAAATGGACAGTAACATTCTCTACTTAATCGCTTTTTGGAAGAACTTTAAATAACTATACATATATTTTTGTTTTGCATACAAGAGAAAAAAATCACACAAAACAAAAATAAATAAAAGATAGTATAATAAGTAATATATGGAATTGAAGACTAGCCGTTAATTTCTTCCTGCTTCCCTCGTATTCGGTCCAGCTTTATGACTCAAGAATGCCAAATGACCCTTTGTGCATTTATTCGCATAATGTCCTTTGTAACCACACTGTTAAAAAAAGAAAAAAAACATAATTTTATTAATTTTACACAATTCATGTATATGTAATTATAAATATTGCTTTCATACTAAAGCATCTTGATCCTTGCCCACTTTACTTACAACAATAATGACTGTACCTGTACCTACGCAAATAATTTATATTATAATTATATCATAATATATATATACCTTGTAGCAAACGACGTCTTCCAGGTTCCTTCTTGGCGTACTTTCATCTCTTTCACGATCTCTCTCCCTATGAGGACGTTGAAATGGAGGACGAGGATGAAATTGATAAGGCTGATATTGGAATCCACTGGAAGGATGTTCAGATGTCATGTAAGTTCCGGGTCTTGCACTAAACTCTCCAGGGCGATTTGGATGGAAAGGTCGTGATGGATTTTGATTTGATGGTTGAATCGCCTCCACATCTCCTCCTCTTGCACCATGTACTCTATTTTCTGTTGTATCCATACTTTCTTCTCTTCTAGGATCCGCATTTTCAATAAATTCTTTATTCTTTGGACATTGATATGATTTATGTCCAGCTTCTCCACAATCATGACAGATAATTCCAGCTTTTCGAGCATTTTTAGCAAGTTCATCAACTTGTGGTAGATCAAATTGAACACTATAGAAAAAAAGTTTTTCTTCAATTTTATACCCTTCATCGCTTCATCTCATCCCTTTACACACTTAAGACATGATACGTATATGATGATTCAAATTGTGGTACTAAAGTCTTTATTACTTACTGAACAAATTTGCATTCTAATCCATCGGGGCAAAACCCTGCCAAATAACTGAGACAGAGCACTTTACGAATATGACGATGGCGACAATTCGGTCCATGACGACAAAAACCACGATCATACCAGGGACACGGACGCACTTTTGATTCAGGATCAATGTGAAGAAACGGGCATTCCTTATTATGGCAAGCATCTATAATAGAACATTGTGAATCATATAAATTTCTGCATTAAAATTGCTATATATATATTATTCAAAAACATGTGAATCGAAATTGAAAATGTACACTATAGTTATTATTAAATTATTCCAACTTACTAAAACGAGTATAAAAGTAACACTCGGGCATTTTCGTCATATCATACTCGTGTAAAAATTCACATTGATCTCCTTTCTTGCAAAGTCCACGTAGCCAATGTTTACACACAATCGTTCTGTCACCTCGTACATGACGAAATGGACATTGTGTTCCTTTGACACATGATCCTTCGATGAAGAACACACAAATTGCGGACGTCGATTCTAAAATGGGAATAAAAAATTACATATACTTATTATACTAAAGCTTGATGAGGATTCATAATAAAACTGTTATACATCATGTTTAAAAATTGTAACTAACTGTCCATCCCCGTAAATGGCAAAGGTTGAGCTCCAAGTTGTTGCTCCAGAGCAACTTCAATGTCAAATTTGACCGTGTCCACATTAGCTACAACTGTTTCCATTTTGCTTGAATATTTATTATTATTAACGAACTTGAACGTATACTACTACTAATATTCACCCAAGTTTTTTTGAGAAAAAAAAATGAACTTGGTCAAAACAAAAAAAACAACCTAATTTGTAATTATTACGGTCGTAGGTGCGAATAAATACATGTAGTTGGTTACAATGCCAAAACTTTTCACATTTGAACTCTCCATGAAAAGGAACTAGTAATTGTACACTAATGTACTTTAATTATTTTAAAATCCAACTTTAATTATCCTATGAAAACCGGCTTTATTTTTTTCCTCGAGGAGAAAAAAAACAAAGCATTGAACAAAATCTCATTGATGATGAATTTGAATAAAATTGTGGGATTTTGTTTTCATCGTGCAATTTTATTGTGAAGTGTAGAAAAGATTTTTAATTTTTTTTAAAAATATCTATCAAAATGCAATAATTATTGCTAATAAATTAATATTATAATGTCTCAATTTGGGAAATTGTTATTACGGTCATCGTGTAGGTTAAAATTGCTGACTTGCCGAGGACAATGGGTTTCAGTTACTAGTGAAAATAGACGTGAATATTTCAGCAAGCCACATAAGCCACGCAGTAAAGCTTATAGGGAAAGTGCAAATCCAAATGGAAATGAACATGGAATTTCGAGCCTTGTTCGACATGTTCGTTCTATATTAGCTAATAAACCACAGTATCAAAACTATCTATTCCATCCAGAAGTTGTGTTGTCAAATTACACAAGTACTCAAGAGAAGGAAGGGGAGTCTTCTAGTCAACTCCTCCCTGTGACCAAGAAATTTATCAAATTGTCCAACGAATCGGATTTAAAAGACTTGTCAGATTCATCTTATTGTGACATCATTACAGAAATTGAAAAGAATGCACTGTCAATGAGCACAGATGACATTTTACTGATTCTACATTCAATGACAAATTTCCCTGCTTGTACAAACGCGATGGATCCCAATTATATGAAATTATGGAAAAGTTTAGACGACCAATGTCGGGAGCGTATGAACGGCATCTGGACAGTTAGTGAAATATATACAGTGGATGATGCCTGGATGCCATTAAAACTAGTCATTTATTCCAATTTCTTATGGACTTTAATCAAAAGGAATCTCCGCAGAGCTGGATCTTTGACTAAAGAAGAATTTATAAGGTTCATGTATAGTTTAAGTCGAGTAAGAAAACTGCCTACATCCTTACAGACTTTTGAACTTGAATTTAATCTGGGTCGATTAATTGACGAGTTGAGTGTAGAAGAAGTGATTACAGTTTTAGTTGGATTTTTGATGATCAAAAAAAAACTAAATAATTTGGACCTGATGACAAAAGTTATAGACATTGCAATGCAGAGTGCAGAAACTTTGGACTCTAGAAGTGTCAGTATACTGGGGAAGATATTAAAACAATCTTCCTGTTTCGGATACGAACCACACGTCATCAAGTTATTGAATGCCTTTACACCGCATGTAGAGCGTTTGGATTATCATGCAGGTATTTCATTAGCTTTGTCAACAGTGCGAGGTAATATTGCTCATTATGAATTCCTGGATCCACTCGTGGAGAAACTTAAACGAGAAATAAGTCAACTTTCTATACGAGACTTGGAGAAGATTACATTATTTGCTGGAAGGTGTAATATCAATTCGGAACTACCAGAACTAATTGCAAAAGAATTGAGACGTCCGGAAAGAGAAAGTGCAGCATCTTACGATGAATGTCTTCCTGTTATTCTTCATTATCTCACCTGTTTTGGAATCTATTTGGATGACCTCATCAGTAAAGTTTTGCGCTCCGAATTTCTAAATAAAACCTTTGGTAGGTACATAAAATATAAACATAATATTTCCTATTGATAATTAAACATTTATTATATTGCATAAATATGTATAATATTCACATAATATATCAATGACTCTTGATTTTAGGTCGTGATTTTTTCTATTACCCTTACGAAGTTATTTGTTTGGATGTGCACACCTCACTTGAAAATCCAAACTACAGTGGCAATAAATTAGACGACAAACTTCGAACACGTCTGCTCAAGGTGGAGAAACAAATTTCGTATTTGATGTTATGAATTAGTCAATTATATAATAAAACATTATTAAATTATAAACCTTACTGATTTCTATTCAAGTAAAGATAAGGGCATATTACTTTGCCTGTGATGGTCGTGACAAATCTTCAACCACCGAAGATTGTTTGGAAGAAATATGTAAAATTTTCAAAGAAATTTACAATATTGAACATTATAAAATGTACCTTGCGTCTGTTCTACCACAGTTTCATTTGGGAGGTAATTATTGTCATTTTAAAATAATGATTATTGCTACACGGGATGTCATCCTTTTTTTCTTTGAAGAGTTGGATGCGATTACATACTTGTAACGTTATATTGAAATGACAAGTTTCAATTTCTCGTTTTTTTCTCTAGATGGATTAGTCTGTACGGACAGAAAAGGGAATCCCGTCGAAGTTCCAGAATACATGACAAAATATGTAACTTCTGACCTCAAGTTAATTCCTAAGGATGAAATGTTTGGATCCGTTGTATTTCATTTGTTTTTTGTCCTTAATCGATACAATGTCCTTTATAACACAACAGACATTACAGTCAATATGCATTTCAACGAAAGACTTCTTCAGAAACTAGGATTCCAGGTTCATAGGGTAAGACACTTAGTAAAAAACATAACTAATGGTACTATTTGAGTGATAAAACTCTCAAAAAGCTTTAAATGAATTCATCATCAATGATTTATTCACTGAATCCAGGTTTACTATAGCCCGTGGCTGCACCAGTCTCACAAAGATCGCAAAGAATTGATAAGAAATCTTATTCTTGAAGGCTGTAAGCGTCATGGAATTAAAGGGGAAGAGAAAAACGACAATACAAATTCAGAAATCACTAATGTTACTATAAAACAGGAACTTTCACTATGAGTTTTTTTATAGAGAAACTAGTCCTTGGTATAGACTCATATCTACTTGCAATGTAATGTATGGATAATGAAATATTTAATATGACAGTTTCGTTGTGTCCATCATAAATAATGATTTATTACTGTATGTTACAAAGTAAATTTTGATTCAACTGTGCTACTAAAATACATCTACCTTTTTTAATAATCTTAAAATGATAAAAACATGTAAAACTAAAAAGAAATCAGTTGAGGCTCTACCTTTATCAAGGTTTAAAGAAACAACGTCACTTGTTTTACACATTATTTCTCGTTTCAAGCTTATCAGTACATTGTAGATGGGTAACTAAAAGATGTACTAGTAAGTAACTCGAGTTCAAAATGATATACTTTTACGATGGTTTGTTTTTAGAGGATTTCACTTTTCTGGGCTTTTGATTAAAATACTGGCAGAGATCCGGTTCAATTAGCTATAGATAGAAGAGAGACTCATTAATGTCATGTTCACGTAAGTACAATGTCTTGATAAATAATTAAAAAATGTACTTCTTACATCGGGATCTTGATGTGGAGTGTAGCGATTGACTACTTGACCATTTCGGTCCACAAGGAATTTTGCGAAATTCCAAGATATCTCGGATGTGACGAACCACCACAAACCACTTTGTTTCTCTTTCAGATATTTGAAAAGAGGATGTGCGGACGGACCATTCACTTTCACTTTGCTGGTCATGTCGAATTGGACATCCCATGTGGAAATAAACTCTATAATTTCGTCATGTGTTCCACCTTCTTGTTGATCAAACTGATTGCATGGTACACCTAAAATTGCAAGACCCCTTGACTCTCCATATTTCTTATGAAGAGCGGCTAACTATTAAACAAGAGAAAGCGAAAATTATGTTATCATTTTTTATTTAAACAGTTACATGTAACATGTTCGTTTTTTGCTTATCGTTTAGTTAGTATTTACCTGTGAGTAGTTAGCCGGGGTCAAATCTCAGGCACTCGCTACGTTAACGATGATTAGAACCTTCCCCCTTAAAAATCCCCAAAATAATACTCAAAATATGTAGTTTTTGTTTACTTAAAATTCAAAGTCATTTAAATGTAAATAAGATCATCAAGTATACCGGTATTTCTCCATACTCTGCTGACATCCATTAATATCTACACGGTCATAATCACAAATAATTACAATTCATACAATATTTGCATTCCTTTGGTTCCATATATTCAAATAAAGATATTAGATATTTTACCAATGTATGAAAAGTCATAGACAGACTTTGCAGTCTTCCAGTCATTTCCAAACTACAATAAAATATACAGCAAAAAGGCTTACTCATCTGCATGAAAGCATGAGATTGTCTTTGTCTACAAACTCTATACAACTTGATGCATAAACGAACTAAAAGAATACCATTTTGGGACCACAGGGAGCATGCTGACATTCACATTCGTCCGTTGGGGCACAAAATGCAAATGGTACAAGTAAGAGTGTTGAGCGTCTAATTAAATGAGACATTTTAATTGATACGTATATGTGAAAAGCCATTAATTATTGCGAAGGAATGACAGTTCATAGAAGAAAGTTTACCCTGTGCCATTCATGTGCATGAAGAAGCTAGACATCTTAGCAAAGCGTTGGAACATTTTTAAACAGTTTTAGACTAATTATAAACTATAATTGATTATACGCATAGGGAAATTAATTCGGAAATACTCTTTAGTCCAGTCGAGCAGTCCCGGCCTGGAACAGTTCCTTGTGTCAAAGGTAATGTTGTGATTAATTTACACTACGTATTTATTTACGCTTACGCGTAAACTGGTCCATGGTTCCGGTAATACAAAAAATCAATATGCAAATACTATATTATTATGTAAATCTAGAAATTCTCGTAGGGATCTCCTCAGCTGAGCTGAATATCAGTGGAGATTTGTTTATTTCATATTCTCCATAGGAATGCCTGCAAATTGTTAAACTGTGAGCTGATTTGCCTTTAAAAAATGCATATTTGTGCACTCAAGTAATTTGCGTACTGTTGACGAGGACGAGAGTATAGCATACAGAGTCCAAAAATTCGTAAAACTGGTCAAACATGGGGATTACCTCAATTAAGTTATATTCAAGAGCTGTAATTACTGCAAGAGAACATTACTTAAATGAAATATTCATATACATAAATACAGAATATATAATGGACTTGGATTTTTCAGAACAAAGTGTCATGGAAACTATTGTCATTAAAACATTCAAATTCCAATGATCAAGTTTCATCTATATATGCCTATATACACAAGTGAATGTGCCGGTGCTGTGTGCGGCTTTTTGCTTTGCTGTTGTGGTATGTACCTGAAATTACGCGTCCGATAGAACATGTTGGGGGTAGAATCGGGTAGAATCCACATGTACCGTTTTGTAGGCAGATTCCTAGCAGGTATATTTGTTAGATTGCTTGTAATCGATACTACTTTTTTTGGATGTGTATATGTATAGAATCTCGTGTAAAAATTGACTACTTATTTATAACATGGAGGGAGTGTTTGGCGAACGAGGAAACATGAACTGCTATTTTATGCATTACACATAATTAAACCTCAAAATAAAATGCAGCAATAGTGTGATCATATATTGTTAAATCTACTCTTTTAAAAGCGTTCTAATTACTAATTACTAATTACACCCTTCCTATATAGTCAGTGCAGTGAGTAAAATTATATAAAGGACTTTAAAATGTCGTGTGCAAACTTGGAGAGTAAAAAACTACGTTTTGAGGAGGAAGAGGATGTCGAGTTCAAGTGAGTTATTTTAAATGACTATACAATGAATGAAAGTTAACCTTTAATGTCTGTAATTTGTAATTTGTGATCTCCTTCATATATATATGTATATATATTAGACTGCCGGAGGTGCCTTCAATGGGTAACTTTGCGTACGACAAGTGGTCAAATCACCCACTCCTCAGCTACTATGGACATGTATTGAAAAGAAAACTAGATGATAAAGTGATTATTCGACGAGGGAAAAAGAATAAAACGAGTATTTGCGATAAATTGGCACGAGACAAACGAGCAAATTCCAAGGGATTGTGTAGTACTCCAGATAACAATGCAAGTCTGAAATCTTTTTTAACGCAAGATGATTATGTTGAATATTTACGTGATAGTGTACGCTCTGCTCCTACTTCAAGGTACATACATCATACAAACAGTATATTTAATCATTATCTCACAACTGAAAAAACTAACAAAGAATATAAATAAAGTTGACTAATTATTTCTTCTTTCTTTCTTTCTTTCTTTCTTCCAGTCTTCAAGAGTCTTGGAAAAAACGAATTCTTGCTGTAAAAGATCATCGTTCTTTAAGAATATTAATCTTGATAATATTTCTGTGTTTTTTTAAGGAACCAAATTTAACTAAAATTGTAAGAGTTTTATTTTTCCTTACAGCAAATACCCAAAAAACTGAAAACCCGTCTCCCAGACTTGTACGAGTTTCTCTGTAAAGATATAGAAGAGAGGTTCGGAAAATATATACTTACATATACACACATTTCAAAATCAAATTTAGATTTATTCTAAAAGACTCAATATTGACTGTTAGTACTATGAAGAAAAAACTTGTGTGTGCATGTGAATTGTGAACCCTTTTTTTGTAGATATGATCTGAAGATGCATGAAGCAGTACTTCGTTACGTCATCCGACCATCAACTGATGAAGATAACACCGTCATCGTTATGAAAATGCCATTGTACCGTTTTAATTATTACTTTCAATCCGTATTAAATCAATTAAATACATGAGCAAATTTTGTGTATGAATTATTATTAATTTGACTATTATATGTATATTATGGACAGTTTCACAAAGGAACCTCCTTGGGCAAACGAGTATAAAATGACCAGAGAAATGATGCCACAACAGTTACGGGTTTTGCATCCACTCGTGGTCAAAACATTTTTGAAAGTACGAGAAATGGTTGCTTTGAAATCTTTAATTGATTGGGATTCTCTCAAGTAAGTTGTTTGTCCAGTGACTCCAGTGACATAATAATATGCATTCCACACACAAAAAAACATATGGAGAAAAAAATGAAAGCCACACACACAGTTCAGTCAATTTGTGATTACGATTTTGAATTTGAATTTGAATTTGAACAGAAATATAGAAGTTGCCAAACCACATGAACTGAAAGACAAATTACAAAGTCAAATCAAAGAACGAGGAGAAGAAATAATGAATAAATATATCCCCATTTTGACACATTTATACTCTAATTTACACGGACTTCAACTTTTAACTCGAGAGAAAGCTCTTCCACTTCTCAATTGTGCATCAAATGTCATCACGGCAAATGTATGCGTGCATGCGTGCATATAAAATATAATATATTTAATTAAATGCATGAGAGAGAGATAAACATTTACATTTCACATGTGGAATCAAAATATTGATATTATTTTGAATTTTTGTTTACATATATGTATGTGTAGTGTCGACATTTGGTACGGGAAACCATTATTGAAGTGGTTGAAGCGTACGTGAATTATGAAAAAACTCTTCCATTTATACTTTTGGACTCAACAATAGAAGAAAATACTCGAGTTGCATATTATCCTGCATATTCGGACATTATGTTTTGTATTAAAAAGATTTTTGATGAGGTAAATATATGAAACCAAAAAAAAAAAAAAAATCAACACCAAATACAAAATACAAACTGAAAACAAAAAAAATAAACACTGAAGGAAGCATTTTAAAGATATGGTAATTTAATTGGGTGTTTTTTCTTTTTTTAAACAGATTGCAAATGTCGTAACGCGAGTTCCAGACATTCGAGCATTTTATAAAGCGCAGATGGACGAAGAAGATGGACCCACAACATATTTTAATATCCGAATGCTTCCAGAATTTATTGATGATGCATTAACTACCGTGTCTTCAGTGGTTGGGGACTGGTTGAAAGAACCAGATACATTCATTGACGGGATTCGTAAGTCTTCACTTCACTCTATACATACATTTTGTTTTTCTTTCTTTTGTTTTTGTGTGGACTCGAACGTGTGTAATTTTACAAAATTAATCATGTATTTATGTATTCTGCATTTTTTTTTAAATAGAAAATACATTTGAGCCGATTCTATGCGGGGAAGCCAAGGCAAAAGCTGAAGAATTTATTTTAGGTGAACATACATTCATTGAAGGGATTGCAGCGTTGGATTACTACAAGCAATTCATTACAACTTGTCGTCAAATCCCCAAAAATGTCTTCTTTGGTCGAGTTCGAGTGAACAATGAAGATATAATTGCCGAGCTGCTGGATTTATCCAACTACCATGTGAATTTGATAGTAGACAATTTGATTGACATGTACCGACGTCACAATCAGGACATTATTGATGGATTTGAAGACATCCATACGAGACTTCTCACGGAGCCAACAACCACGGCGGAACTCATGGATTTAGTTGAGTACATTGATGATGCTCGAGGTCGTCTCGTGTCTCTTCTTAAAGAGAAAATTGGGGAAGGGAATAAAATGTACTTTGCCTTGTTAGAATTCCATATTTTCTCAGCTCCAGACCTCGAACATTCCGTCACCGCTCAAACATGGCATCGACGAATTCAACCTGCATTCGAAAAAAGTGCAATTGTAAGCTATTTTGCCAGTTTATTCTCATTAAAGTATCCGTTCAAAGTATTTTTTATATATAACTAGTCAATTTCAAAAGGCATAATTATGAGGCACTTGGTATACTATTACTATTAATAATATTATTATATGTATACATTGTTGTAAAAAAAAACGTTTTTCAATTACGCACGCAGCCGGATTCATTCATCTACGAGTTATTTGGACATGATCCTGTATTTATTTAATAAATTATGTAGTTAACATTTAATTTAGGCTTTAATTAGACCAAATATGTACTTGTTGAGTTGAACTAATTATTATGTATAGCTATACTAAAATATCTTGATTTCAAATTTTGCATAGATGATTGAAGATAAAAAAGTTGAATTTGAAGAGAAACTGGCTGAAAAAATTGAAAAAATGAATGGGGATTTGAAGAAACTGCTGAGGAGAGTTCGTGATGATTTTTCTCGGTAAATAATATATCCTTTTCTGCAATTATCTCTCATTCTCATGGAACAGTCCGTCCAGAATGACTTTTGAAATACCAAATATACGATACGAAAACAAAACCTTTTATATATCGTACAAATTACAGATATGGCGACTACGAAAAATGTGGAGAATACTGTGATGTAAGTTTGTCAGATAATCCGTGCATTTACCCGTAATTTACCAAAAAAACTGTAAGGTAAATAATACGTTTAGGGAAATTTGTGTATAAAACTATGAACTATTTATGTATATGCAATAAAGGATTTTAAATACGTTCACAATCGTGTACAAGCTCTGGAAAAGGGAATTGAATGGATCAATAATGAAGAAACGTTATTTAAATTCTCCCTCAGTACTTTTGGTGATATGGAAGAAATCAAAGTAAGGAACGAGTTTGGGGGGGATCACTGATGAATCCACTGATGTATTGAGATTGAACTTTAATTTGTATTCGTGTATTCAATTTAATTGATTAGAATCAATTGGATCCGTACACTAGACTATTTACATTGACTCACAAATGGCAAAAGGCGGAAAAGAAATATTTGGATGGGGATTTTAAATTAGATTCAGAGGCGATCGATGCTGAAACTGATGAATTATACAAGTAAGAGACAAAGAACATATATCCCGCGGCCATAAATACTTTTCTTCTGTTTTGTTGTTCCTTCAGAATTAATCATTTTAAATTCCCATTGAATTTTGCAAGTATATATCTGTATTATATGTAAGATAATTATAAAATTCATACTATACAGGGAACTGTACAAACTTCAAAAGTTATTCAAGAATCGAATAAAAGCTCAGATGCAAGCAGAAGCGGAAGCCAAACACATTCCCGTTTCCCTTCTGTGGGATGAAGATAATTTAGAACAAGTTCCTCCTCCATTGAAAATCTGTAATAAAGCCTTAGAAAGTCTGGCAGAATTTCGGGTACAATGATGAGTCAAAATAAAGAATATAGTCACGAGCAATGTGTCAATTCAAATTCCAATTCAAAATAATGTGTACGGACTACGGATTAAATAATTAAACCAAGTTGAATATTTACTTTTGTAGGCAAATCTTCCATTTATTGCGATTCTTTGTAATCCGGGATTGAAACAACGTCATTGGGATCAAATGTCAGCTGACATTGGATTTGATATCACTCCGGACACGGGGACATCTCTACGAAAGTTACTTGAGATGGATTTGGCTCAATATATGGACAAGTAAATGGACATTTCCTTTGATGTAAATAAATATGTAATTAGTGTGTCGTTTATTATTGTCTAAGAGAAATTATTTCCTTTTCTCACTTTATATAGATTTGAAGGAGTAAGTTTAGCTGCTAGTAAAGAGCATGCTTTGGAACAATCAATTGATAAAATGCAGCAAGAATGGGAGAATTCTAGACTCAATACGATCGATTACAAGTTTGTTTTTTCCTACTCTTTTCCTTTTTCCACACACTAACCTTAAAATCCAACTAATTGTGAAAATATATAGGGAAATGGGACTCATTTTAAATGCTTTTTAATGTACAACATTAGAGATACTGGAATCAAAATCTTGGCATCTGTTGAAGAAATCCAACTCATGTTAGATGATCACATAATCAAAACTCAAACAATGAAAGGAAGTCCATTTGTCAAGCCTCATGAAGGTAAACACGTTTTTCTGTAGTACTTTTCCCCATAGATTTTAATACACGACAAAAACAACAATCACATATGTAGCATCATACGGTATTTCATCATTATTATGTGAATTTTTGTATAGATAAGGTGAAAGCGTGGGAAGAAGCTTTACTTCGATCTCAAGTGACATTAGAAGAATGGCTGAAAGTGCAGTCGCAATGGTATTTTTTTTGTTGTATTCATTTGAAGTTCAAATTTGGAAGATGTTTTATCCTGAAATGATGGTAACTTAATTAATAATTAACAATCCCTATATATACAGGCTGTACTTGGAACCTGTATTTTCATCTGAGGATATCATGGGTAATCATATAGCATAAAATACTTAATTATTCAAAGAAAGAAAAAACAAATGCATTATAAATAATATAATCATTTAATTGACTTTTCCTCCTACTCAATTTCAGCCCAAATGCCTGAAGAGGGAAGGCTTTTTAAGAAAGTGGATGCCACTTGGAGGATTATCATGAATTCAATCGGGGAGTCTGCAAATGTGGTGGAAACTGCCAGTCAACCAGGATTACTAGAAAAATTCCAAGAGTGCGTAGGATTACTCGACAGAATCAACAAAGGTCTCAATGCTTATTTGGAGAAGAAGCGACTGTTCTTTCCACGGTAATTTAACCCATTGTATACACTTACAATTTACATATGTACATATCAGCTGCTGTAAATACTCTTTCGCCTTTCCTTTCACCTTATTCCCTTTGTTCTCTATTTGTGCATAATAATACTAAGATATGCGGCATAATTTCTGTATGCAACAGGTTCTTTTTCCTTTCCAATGATGAAATGCTCGAGATTCTTTCGGAAACAAAAGATCCATTACGGTAATTACCAGTCATTTTTTCACAACTGAAAAAGAGTGCCAGAGCTGAAACGTTTGTGACACTTATCTGAATGTTATTTTCCCGATCGATATATTATGTACAGAGTTCAACCTCATTTGAAGAAATGTTTTGAAGGGATCAGTAAACTTCATTTTGATTCGGATTTGGTTATTCATGGGATGTACAGTGCGGAAGGGGAAAGAGTTTACTTTAGTCAACCTGTAGATACTGTCGAGGCTCATGGTTGTGTCGAAAAGTGGTTGCTACAGGTAAATTATGAGACGAAATCACATATTCCATGGCGTACATTTAAATACTTTGACTTCATTTTGAATGTATTTTATGCATTTCTGTGTATATAGGTTGAAGACGTCATGGTCCTTTCTGTGAAAGGTAAGAAAACCATGGAGTGACTACTTATATCTGTATACTGAAAAATCCCTACGCGCTATCATAAAAGAATGGATGAAATCGTAAAGGAATAAAAAAATGAAGAAGAGATTTTTTAATTATTTAATGATTATAATGATGAACCATTCACAGATGTGATTGCAAACTCAAAGGATGCTTACAGTCACAGTCCACGATCGGAATGGGTGATCAAATGGCCAGGGCAGGTGGTCCTCTGTGTAAGTCAAATTTTCTGGACGATGGAAGTTCACGAAGCAATTGCAGGTACGGCTGGAGGCTTGAAACAGTACGTTGAACGACTAAATACTCAATTGAATGACATTGTGGCCCTTGTACGGGGAAATCTGTCCAAACAAGCTCGGATCACTCTTGGAGCTTTAGTCACCATTGACGTTCATGCTCGGGATGTGGTTGAGGAAATGAAAACCACTGTCAGGTCCAAGACGGATTTCAAATGGCTTTCTCAATTGAGGTATAAAATTAAAATTAATAAAATATATATACAAAATATTGGGACACGAACCACTTGAGGCGAGATTCTTCCAGCTCAATAGTATCTGTAATAATAATAATAATGTTGTTGTGACTGAATCCTATATACATATTTGTATATTTGTAGGTACTATTTTGAAGATTACAATGTGTACGTCCGAATTACGAATGCGACAGTCAACTATGCGTACGAGTATTTGGGAAATTCCCCTCGACTGGTAAAATATATAATTTATTATATATCGTATATAAAAATTCCAAACATTGTTTATAATAATAATATGAAATATGACTAACAAATTTGACTTATGCAAAAATGGATTTTAAATTATAGGTCATCACACCATTGACGGATCGATGCTATCGAACACTCATTGGTGCATATCATTTACATTTAAATGGAGCACCGGAAGGGCCTGCTGGGACGGGTAAGACGGAGACAACGAAAGATCTGGCCAAGGCATTGGCTGTCCAGTGCGTCGTTTTCAATTGCTCTGACGGTCTAGATTATATTGCAATGGGCAAGGTAATTTGAATTGAGAAATTCCGCAGATTTATAGCTATTTTCTAATTTCTTCTTTATTTACAAGCGATTCATATATGAAAATCCCTATTTCCTTTTAAAGTTCTTTAAAGGTTTAGCAGCCTGTGGAGCCTGGGCTTGTTTCGATGAGTACGTTTTTTCAGTTTTTTTTCTTTGGTATAAAACCGTCTGCAATCAAGAGGAAATCTTGAAGGTTTTGATGATTTTTTTGTTAGGTTCAATCGAATTGAGTTGGAAGTATTGTCTGTGATTGCTCAGCAAATTTTGTGCATCATCCGAGCAGTCCAATCACGTTCAGAATATTTTAATTTCGAAGGGACGGAATTAAAGTTAAATCCTGCATGTTATGTGTGTATTACAATGAATCCGGGTTATGCTGGACGTTCCGAACTCCCGGACAATTTGAAAGTACTCTTTCGAACTGTGGCGATGATGGTGCCGGACTATGCTCTCATTGGGGAAATTTCATTGTACTCGTGTGGCTTTGTGTCCGCTCGAGTCCTCGCCGTCAAAATCGTCACCACATACAGACTTTGCTCAGAACAACTCTCATCACAATTTCACTACGATTATGGTAAATATATCGATATTCGATATTGATATTTTTGTCTAATTATAATTTCCTTGAGTCAATTTCATTTCATTTGATGAAACATATCATATAGGAATATTGGGAAAATCATTATCTATATTAATTGATTTTGTTTGTATATATAGGTATGCGAGCTGTGAAGTCCGTGTTGTTGGCAGCAGCCAATTTAAAATTGAAATTTCCATCGGATAATGAAGATTATCTCCTTTTACGTTCCATCATGGATGTGAATTTACCCAAATTCTTATCTCATGATATCCCTTTATTTGAGGGTATCATTTCCGACATTTTCCCTGGAACTCAACTTCCCGAAGCGGACTATGTAAACTTATACAAAGGCATTGAATTGGTACGTTCAAGATTCTATAATGAGCTCCTACAATTAAAATTAAAATTAATGATTGGCAAAGGAAATCAATTAATCAGAATCTTGAATGTTCTTCTTTTTCTCTTTTCTTGTATAGTCGTGTGAGAAACGGAATTTACAAGCCGTTGAAGTCTTCAAAACCAAAACAGTACAAATGTACGGAAATTCTGTACGCATTTCTTTTTTCCTATATCAACTTTTTCCTCAGTCTCGAAATTCATTTACTAAAACCCTGCGAATTGTTTTTTGTGTAGGTACGAAATGATGATTGTAAGACATGGTAAGTTCTTTGATTGTAGTACAAGTAAAAACAAGTACTTATTTTACATTGAATAATTATCGTGTAATTTTTCTTTGTTCATAGGTTTTATGCTTGTCGGAGATCCATTTGGAGGGAAAACGAGCGTGATCCGCGTAAGACAAATTCCTATTATATATTTTTCAGTTGCAAAATGGAGATGTCAACAATACAAAAATACTGATGATTGCAGGGAAAACTGATGGTTTGTGAGTAAAATGTGGGGATTGGTAATTGTCTTGTTATATATATAGGCACTTGCTGACTCTCTGACTTGGATGGAAGCTGAAGATATGCATGAAAATAAAGTATTCTATGAAACTATCAATCCAAAATCCATCACCATGGGTCAACTGTATGGAAACTTTGACCCAGCAAGTCACGAATGGTAATTCAATTCTTTATAACTTTACTTTCATCCTAATTATATAATGATTAATCATTAATGTATGATGACATGTATTGTATAGGTCGGATGGTGTCATTGCGACAGTCTTTAGGTAATTTAGTTTGAACGCCACATTTAATCTATTCTTAATTTGTGTAAAGACTCGGAATTTTGAATACATAATATATAAGGTTGGAAATTTGACAGGAATTTTGCTAATACGGATACGGAGGATCGTAAATGGGTAATATTTGATGGGCCGGTTGATGCCGTCTGGATTGAAAATATGAACACGGTCCTCGACGGTAATTTATTTTAGTATCTATATATATATCAAATGGATGACGAGAGAGATGAATGAAATGAAATGACAAGTTTAATGATATATATATATTTCCGACTCTTTACCACAGATAATAAAAAACTATGCTTGATGTCCGGTGAAATTATTGCAATGACGGCTCCAATGTCCATGATATTCGAAGTGATGGATTTGTCTCAGGCTTCGCCTGCCACCGTCTCACGGTAAAATAAAAATGAGACTATATATAATTTCTCCATTCAAATATAAATATCATGTACCCACACATTTTGACAAAATAAATGATCATTTTTCTTCACATTTCTATATACATTTGTGTGTAGATGTGGTATGATATATTTTGAGCCGTCTGCTCTGGGCTGGAAACCTCTTTTGAATTCATGGATCAATGGAGAGTTGGACAATGCGTGGAAAGTTGAAGATGGAGATAAATTTATTTACGATATGTCCGTCTTCATGTTAACACACACACTCCGATTCGTTCAAAAACATTGCAAAGAACTTGTGAAGACAAATGAATCTAATTTGACAAAGTAAGACAAGAAGAAACAAAAATACACTCGAATTGATAGATATATGAAATCTATATAAAAATCTATAGAAAAACCACATTCATATGTATAAATTGTGAAACGGCTAAAAATCGTACAGATATATAGTAAAAAAAAAAAACTAAAGTTGAAGGACAGGAAATCCATTTTGAGAAAGCAAAGGATTTCACAAAATGCTTCATAAAAATGTTATCAAGATTGTCAGCAAATTACTTGAACCTTTTTTTTTTTTATTACTTTCTTCTCAAGTTTTGACAGTCTCTCGACGTTTTCAAGCGAGAAAACGAGAGAAAAGCTTTTAAATTAATATTATTAATAAAAAAAAGCTTGTTTTTTTTGTATAGATCCTACATGAATTTAATGAATGCTCAAATCCGGGAAGTGACCAAAGACTTGGAGAAAGAACAGAAGCATATGAAAATCTGGTTGACGGGTGCCATTCTCTTTGCCATTCCTTGGTCCGTCGGTGGGATATTGGATGCAGAGTCTAGAGTTAAATTTGATCAATTTCTACGTTTAATTGTGTCTGGGAAGGATGCCGCGTATCCATTCCCAGAAACAATGCCACCCAAACTGGAGACCATGTTCCCTGCGGATGGGAGCGTATTTGATTTTTTCTATGAAATAAAAGGTCGGGGTTCATGGAGACATTGGAATGAACTCGTCCGTGGATTTGAAATGCCTCAACATAATCAAATCCGACGGATTATTGTACCGACCATTGATACGGCCAGGTAAACAAAAAATGATTCACATGATTGATTTGTGGAATTGGATTCACTAGCAATATATATCGTACAGAGGGTCATGCAAGATATTAGAACCACTTTTTCACGTACTACTCTGGATACATCTTTCGTTTTACGGGCATAAAATGATATCCATCGTAAACTTCATGCTACTACCTCGGGACGCGTATTCGAGTTTATCTCCCTCCGATATCACATCACATCCCTGAGAAATCCAGTTTTGAAAATCACTTGTTTGAAAAGCTGTTTTCTACGGTTTCCGATGTCCCCCCTCCCCCGTTCCTCAATTTCAAAAACCGCTAGATGCAATTTCGGGGACTTCAATTAGTTCTTTACGCTTTTGCGAAAGTTCTGGTTGATTGCTCAACGGGTTTGGATGCAATCGTCACGAGTGCACATGAAAAATGCGGCAAAAAATGTTCTCTCCATAAGAAACAATGTTTAAAAAAGTGTCGATGCGTTTTTTCGTGTATCGGATGCCGTAGCGCAGTCATTTGAAGGAATTCGGAGATGAGATTTTCTGTCAATATGTAGAATACCAAGAATGTCCGAGCTTTGACAATTTTTTGACTTATTTTTAAATCCAGGAAAAATAAAAATAAAAATCCGAACATTGTGGAAAACAGGCTTTTGGGAATTCTGTTTTTTAACAAGTGATTTTCAAAACTGGATTTCTCAGGGATGTGATATCGGAGGGGAGATAAACTCGAATACATCCCGAGGAAGTAGCATCAAGTTTACGATGGATATCATTTTATACCCGTAAAACGAAAGATCTGTCCAGAGTAGTACGTGAAAAAGTGGTCCTAATATCTTGCATGACCCTCTGTATAAGCATTCTTCTTTGCTTTTTAAATCACAATTTAAGATAGAAGTTTTTACCATGTACAAAGGATATTATTATGTAATATATATATATATAGATACACTCATCTGGTGGACATTTGTCTCAAGATTGACATCCCCCTTCTCATAGTTGGGCCCACTGGGACAGGGAAAAGTTGTTACGTCCAAGAGAAACTAATGAATGGTCTCCCACAGGATTTATTCATGGCTAATTTTGTTACATTCTCCGCACAAACGAGTGCAAGTCAAACGCAGGTGAAATGCAGTTTATTTTTCTTATTCGACTTCCGAATTTTAGTTAAATAAAGAAATGGTTAAAAAAATACGATTGAAAATTCTTAATTCTAAAACTACAATAATAATAATTCTATATTAGGATTTGATTTTAAGTCGACTGGATAAAAAAGGTCGTGGTTATTTTGGTCCACCGGCAGGGAAGAAATGTATTATTTTTGTGGATGATTTAAATATGCCTGCCACTGAAAAATATGGTGCTCAACCTCCAATCGAGCTTCTACGTCAATATTTTGATCATAAACATTGGTATGACAAGAAGGATACGAGTAAAATCTTCTTGCAGGACATTCAATTTTTGGTACGTTTTTTTTTTTTTTTTTACAAAAATATCGTAAATTTTGACATCAATTCCAAGTTACTACGATATAGACATTTATTATGATGTATATATTATGTATGAACACAGAGTGTGATGGGTCCACCAGGCGGAAGTCGTCAACACGTGACCCCCCGATTTTTAAGACATTTCAATGTCGTCTCCATCAATCAATTCTCGGATGATACGATGGTCAAAATATTTCAAACTCTCATGCAAATCTATTTGAAAAATAGTGGATTTTCTCCGGAATGTAAGTGAAATCACACACGAGTTGAATCTGGATACAATACAATAAACACAAGGATTGAGCAGTGCTAAAATGTAACTAAATAACTGCTTTCCTTTGTTCATTAAAGATTTTGGAGTTGTTCACCCGATCGTTGCTGCCACAATGGAAGTTTACAAAGAAGCCATTATTAATCTATTGCCAACTCCTGCCAAGTAAAATTATAACAATTAATTACGCAATCCCAATCATTATTGTTGCAATTAAGTTGATGTATAAATACATGCTCGATATGAGATAAATACAAATACATAATGAGAAATGGCTTTTTATTATAGGAGCCATTATACGTTCAATTTGAGAGATTTGAGTCGAGTCATTCAGGGTTGCTGTCTTATCCATAAAAATTCGGTGGATTCCAAGAGAATCTTCGTTCGACTTTGGGTCCATGAAGTTTACCGTGTATTTATGGACAGGTGAGTCCTTTTCTTTTTGTTGGTACATAGTTAAATGGAGACATTTGATGAAGCCGTTAAGAAAACCAACCACTCGCGACTGTGTATAGATTCCGAGTTATAGTGTCTTGAATATTCTCGGCAGTTTGGTTTCAAATTCAAGAGCAAAAACACAAATCATTGGTTTATTTTAATTTCTAATTTTTGGAGAAGTTGAACGACGATTTTTTAAATTACTTTTTATCGGTACAAAAGGTTTAAAATTGTCTTAAAAGCTTCTCCACATGTTCTGTTGTCCACAAAATATACTTACACAAAAGTGAGATTTTCCGTGAGTGGTTGGTTTTCTGGCAGAGGACCTCATTTGATTTTGACTATAGAAGAAAATGAAGGAAAATAAATAGAGATAATATCTCAAATATGATGTATTTCCAGGCTAACAGATGAAATAGATCGAAAATGGCTGTTTAAACTCTCTCAAAGTTGTGTGACAACTCATTTCAAAGAGTCCTTTGATGTTATTTTTGAAAATTTAACTTCTGGTGGTGCCAAAACCGTGGTATGTGAGATCCCTTATTGTTTTTTTTACGAATCATGTACAAATGTTGATATAGTTTCAGATTTCAACACAGATTACAATAAAGATTTCATATGGGTTTTGTATAAGTACGCTATTTTCAATTATTAGGTAAAAGGAGAAGATATGAAAAATTTGATGTTTGGCGATTTCATGAATCCGGATGCGGATAAAGAAGACAGACTCTACGCTGAAATTCGGGACATTGAGCAATATCATAAAATCGTTCTACTGGCCATCGTCGAATATAACAATACAAATAAAAATCGGATGGACTTGGTTATATTCCGATATCTTTTAGAGCATCTTGCTCACATTTGTCGTATATTGCGATCCCCCGGCGGACACGGTATTTCATCTTTTAATCATCCTTCTTATACAGTATTATTCACGAGAAATTTTGCACTTTATATGCTGCCAGCATTGAAAGTGCACAGTTTCTTGTGAATAAGACTGTACAAAAAACAACAACAAAATGCCTTATCCATTGATTTAAACTTTATCTTCGTTCTAAATTGTAATCTTTGTTGTCTTTTCCAATGTTTTCTTTATTCAGCTCTTTTGGTAGGTAAGTCTCAGTGTACCGATTTCAATTTCAATTTCCATTCCAATGATTACAAATAGAATCAAAAATGACTTGTCAATGTAGATCTATGTACAATTCCTTATTCAAAAACTGTTTTTTGTTCTATGTACTTTCAATAAGGTGTCGGTGGATCTGGTCGTCAGTCACTGTCGAGGTTAGCGGCGTCCATGGGCGGACTTCATGTGTTTCAACCTGAAATAGCAAAAAATTATGGTCGAAATGAATGGAGAGAAGATTTAAAGAAAGGAATGAAAAATGCAGGAGGTATATATATTTAACTACTTTTACGTTTTAACTACCGACATTTCACCTGAACAGGCTGACAGCAGCAGGAGAAATTCGTACAAATTTAATGTTCGAAATGTGTATTAATTTAATGTAAATTTAAGGTTATGGACGAGACACGGTGCTCCTCATCACAGACTCTCAAATAAAAGAAGAAGGATTTCTCGAAGACATTGATGCGTTATTGAATGCGGGGGACGTGCCAAATATTTTTAAGTATGTACATACGATATATAAGATATATAGAAACTTCTCCTGTGGAAATACCACAAATTATTTTCCCTATATTCTATTTTCCAAACGTTTCTTAAATGTTGAATATGTATACAATTTGAACCGGATTTTATATGATTGTGACAGTGCGGAAGAGAAAGGAGAAATCAATGAAGCCGTCCAGCCCGCATTTTTGGCTCTGATGAATCAAGAAAAGAAAACACGTTCACAAGAGGTGAATCCTCTAGCCTTATTTGCTTTCTACGTTGGCCGTGTCAAAGAAAAACTTCATATTGTTATCGCTTTTAGTCCGATCGGTTCGGCTTTCCGTATTCGACTACGACAATTCCCTTCACTCGTCAATTGTTGCACCATCGACTGGTTTGGGGTATTCAAACAAACAATAAACAAACAAACAAAACACTGTTTTGAAAACAGTCATCAATTCCCCCATTTGAATATACAACTTCCAACTTCCGACTCCTTTATGAATTAAATGAATAATTGTCCCTTTTTTTGTTTGCATTTATATAAAGCCTTGGCCGGAAGATGCTCTGGAGAAAGTAGCTCAAAAATCATTGGAAGATTTAAAAATCCCAGCGGATTTAAAAAAAGGGGCTGTCACCATTTGTAAATTTTTCCATACTCGTGCATCCACTCTGGCCACGAAATTCGTTATGGAATTGGGTCGACATGTCTATGTGACGCCCACATCATATCTTGAACTCATTTTGACATTCAAACAAGTCATTCACGGCAAGAAAGAAGACACAATGAAAGCCAAATTACGATATTTGGGCGGATTAGAAAAACTTGCATTTGCTTCCGGAGAAGTAAGTATATTTTATTTTATTTATTATACAGATATGTTTATTGTTCAATGAACTCACTCACTTCTTGTCTAAATTACTAAATGACTAAATTCAATTGTCCATTTTGTCAACTCAATTCTTTTCAGTTGAAAATGTTTTTACATGATTTATAACGAAGCGATACAGAGATACAGGAATAAATTATGGTACCTGATTGCTTTTGTCGTTCATCTCGTTCTGATGTGACATTGTGTCAATATGTACCATATATTTGAGTGTGTTTGACGTAGATTATTGTGTAAATACCTACCTATAATATTTTAATACAACAGAGTCACCAGCGGAAAAAAAATTGTAGGGGAAATTGAAGGGTTATACTATAAGTTTTACGTTTTACTATACATTTTTTAAATTATTCCTTAGATTGCCGTCATGAAAAAAGAGTTGTATGCATTGAAACCTCAATTAGAGGAAGCAGCCCTTGTAACTCAAAATTTTATGACCATAATTGAAAAAGAGTCTGCTGAAGTGGAACGAAAGTCGGAGTTGGTGAAAGAAGATGAAGCTCGAGCTCATGTACAAGCTGAAGAAGCGTCTAAACTCAAATCCGAATGTCTTGAAGATCTTGCGGAAGCTCTTCCTCTCCTTGAAAGTAAGTGCTCGTGTGTGTTTCTCTCTCTCTTTGTGTGTGTGTGTGTGTGTACACATGCTGGTAACATGTGAACCAGATATTCTGAGAGTGAGTGAGGCATCCTGGATGTTGGGATCGTAATTTCCCCATAAAATTCATCTAGCCAGAAAATGAAATAGGTGTGTAGTAAAAGATTTCAAATGAGATGTATAGGCACATCACACTTATTTCTCTACTGCACACCACATTGACGCTTTCACCGCTTTGAAAATCCAACTCTTCGAAAAAAATACAAAACGTATAATACGAATCTCGCTTTTATTATAGCTCAGAGTCAGAATTGTATCGACATCCACATATTCAGATCCAGATTGAGTTTGACAAGAAACTATTTAAAAAAACGTTGAGTTGTATATAGCTGTCTGTTTAGTCAGGACAATTTAAATTCTAATTTTGGAAGGGATGAAAGTCATATGAAAGAAAGATGAAAGGGAAAGTACTCATTGTAAAAATATAACAAGTAGAACGGACAAAAAGTCTTTGAAATAAGGAAGAAAAGAAGCTCATTTTTCAATTTACTATACACTCCTGAGTTTTACTCAGATATAGGCTTAGAGATATTTTAATTTGGAATGAGACTGGAATAGGAATTCCGGGTTTACATTAATACACATTAAAAACATGTCACCTGCGTCAAAAAATAGTAATATGGAATTACAATAATTAGATGGACACAAAAGTGATTAAATTAATTGCGGGGGTCCTTCAACTCATACTCCATCAAGTATATCATTCATGTATTGTTCTGCATGCACAAAATTAATTTTGGAAGGAATTTGGGAGAGATCAGAGATGAGATTACAAACTACAAATGTACCCAAGTTTAAGTATATCGTCTGTTAAGTTCACAAACGAATTATAATTGTTTTCCTTAATTTCGTTGACCTGCCCCAAAGTTCAAAGGGCTCAAGATGGAGCTTTGGGTCCTTCGATATTATTGTCTGCCATGATCTTTTCTGTCACCCTGAATTTTTTCAGAATTTTACTCACAAAGACGGACGCAGTAGTAGCATTTCCGCAAATTAAGGAAAATCGTTATAGTTCGTTTGTGAACTTAACAGACGATATGATGAAAGATAAGCTCTCTGACAAGGACAATGACATGGAGTTAAGTATTAACGAGACGGCGGAAGCCCCTTTTAGACTGTATAGATATAGTGAATGTGAAAAGAGGTAGTCATTTTTTGAGCGTGGTTGGAGATTGAAATGAAATCCATTTGGAGGGATAAAGAATTTTCGTCTATAATAAACATACATACATTTCGTGTCATCCTCGTCATATTTCGTCATCAAAGAATCTCAAATGAGATACAAAGTAATGAATCATGATGATGTAGAGTATTTAGCAATTAGAATATGAGGAAATAAATATGTATGAATCCAGCTCAAACTTGAGTCCTTTCCTCTCACTTTCACCCTTTGATGTGAGTGCATATGCGAGTTGCTTAATTGAAAAACGTGATTAATTAAAATATTTTAGAGGCTCTAAAAGCATTGAATACATTAAAACCAGAGGAATTGAATGAAGTCAAGGTATAAGAAAATGTGTTCATTTCATATTATTTCAAACAGACAAAAACGACTGCTACTGCCAGTCATTTGGGACATATGAATGGACATTTAATATTAATTTGTACTTTCTCTTTTAAAAAAAAGTCCATGAAAAGTCCACCGGCCCCTGTAAAACTTGTAATGGCTGCAGTCTGTGTAATGCTTGGGAAAAAACCGGAAATGATTACGGATGAAAATGGGAAGAAGGTGATAAGATTACACTTTTAAAAGTTTAAACACATATAATATGAGGATTTGAGTTCATCATCAAGTAATTGTGATGACTTTTTGTGTGTGTGTATAGGTACCGGATTTTTGGGGTCCAAGTAAAAAACTTTTGGGGGGTTCAGATAAACCACTTAAACAGCAGTTGGAGTCTTATGATAAGGATAATATCTCTCCTCAAATTATGAATGATATCCGTTCCAATTTCATGAATGAAGCCATGTTCCATCCAGACAAAGTGAAGAAAGCTTCCTCAGCTGCCCGGGGAATTTGCTTATGGATTATTGCTATGGAATCTTACGACAAAGTGGCCAAGGTATGTACATATATTTAAGAAAACTAAGGGTTCTTTTTTTTTCAAAAATTAATTGATCATATTTTGTGGAGTCATTGACTCTTGAATACATAGGGTATACATATGTAGATTAGAGATGGAGAATTCCTTTTTGTATAAGTAAATGTGCATATATTTCATGTTGACATTCTCATTTGTCATGCAATATTTGATATATGATATGTTTTTTTTATCTATCGTATATTACTCATTCAGGTAGTTGCTCCAAAGAAAGCACGTTTGGCACGTGCAGAGAACACGTTGAAAGAAACTTTGGATCTATTGAATGCAAAACGAGCGGAGATTCAAGACTTGGAAGAGAAATTGGCTGCTCTTCGGGAAAAATTTGCTGAGACGAATGCAAAGAAACAAAAGCTTGAGGCTGAAGTTGATCTTTGTAGGAAAAAGTTAGAACGAGCCGAGAAATTAATTGGTTTGTTCATTTCATATATATTTCTCTCTCATTTCATTTTGGAGAGTTTGCTCGATAGAAAATAGAAAGAAAAAAAAACAATAATTATTCACAGGCCCCCCAATTCTTTACCTTTTTACCTACATAAAGTTACACGTACATACATATTCAATATTGCACGATGGGACTCAAAAATCAACTTTTTTGTCCGAATTGACGAATTGAGAGGTGTATTTAAGATTTAAGTTGTATTTTATCTTTAGGTGGTTTGGGCGGTGAGAAACAAAGATGGGAAAGAACAGCACAGGAATTGACAGTAAATTTGATTTTTTGGTTCCTCCGTATTCTCTTTTGATTTTATGACATTCAAAAAAAAAAACGTCAACTTCCACAGCCTTGAATTTTTTTACTGTACATAGGATATTCATAATAATTTGGGTGCTGACGTCCTTATTGCGAGTGCTGTGATTTCTTATTTGGGTCCATACACTGCCATTTTCAGGTATATATATACTTTCCCCGTAAAAATCGTCTGTTTTTTTACGTAAACAAAAAAAAACTGATGTGATATGAATTTAGTGATAAAAATGTGTACTCATAAATTGAATAGAAATGAGTGCATTAGAGACTGGGTGGATTTTGTAATGAAATTGGGAATCTCCTGCTCAAAGCATTTCAGTTTAAGTAAAACATTGGGTTCACCCATCAAGATCCAAGCATGGAATATCTTTGGACTACCCAAAGACTCGTTTTCTATCGACAACGCCGTGATGGTTTGTACAAAAAAAAAGAAAAAAAAAGAAGATTTTATATGCATGCCAAATTGAAAGGACATCGCACACTTTGGCTGAAAAATCCCCCCCAGACCGATTTTGATGAAACTTGGTAGGATGACACTTTAAGGTCCCTAGAGGATGTATCCCAAGTTTTAGCCAAATCGCTCTGTTCCTTCGTCCCTTTAAGGGACCCCAAAAATTTGGCCAAAAGTATATGGGTAAAAATTCAACTTTGTCGTACAAAGTCGTGCGACCCCTCAAATTGTAGGGAATTTCATGTTGACCAACATTATTGAAGTGACCAACCGGATATCTTGACCCATTTGACCTCCAGAGGTCAATAAAGGTCAAAAGTCAACGTTCATCAAATCGTTTTGTGTAAAAACAAAAAATGTTCAGAGTTTTATCCTGATCAACATCGGGGTGTTCAAATGGTGAAAGTCAACACTGGGTGATGGTGGGTTGGATGATGGGCTGACAATGATCAACCCATTCTAGTCACACGTTGTGCTGCACTAGTCAATTTAGTAGCACAACACATGAAGCAGAAGAGGGAGGCGTCCCCGTCGCCTTCTTTGGAAACG
>JAIUND010000431.1:0-72166 GCA_034699125.1 Gisinianus flammeolus | reverse complement strand
TCTGCAAGGAAAAACTTTTTCTGTGGGCGGAGCCAATAAATTCACGAAAGTGTATAAAGTTTTTGGATGGACTGTACATAACCGACAAATGAGGGAATGGACAATCCGTCCACATGAAGTGGATGTAAATAATCAAAGTTCATAAGTAAGACTCTTCTCCCTGTCAAGAATACACCAGTTCTCTCATATTTAATATCTAATAGATAGACAGGTAGTCCACATTTGCAGTGTACAGCGAGCTGCTCTTGTTTTTTTTTTTAGCCACATGAAAGTTGAGTTATCAAATTTCCAAACAATTATCGCATCATTTTGTTTCTCGTATCACAGGATTATTACGCATTTGTGCTTTGCTGCATGCTTTGTACTTAGTTCTGACAGAACGAACATCTAACATCTATAGGAGCAGGAGGACAAGAGCCAACATTTCCATGCACAATGCACACAATTCTCATATCTATGCTATATCGTCCCAAAGAGTTTAAACAGTGCTACCTCATTTTTAAAAAATCGTTGAGTATAATTCTTGTATTTTTTAGAGATTGATTTTTATTAGAATCGAAAATGTTTGTACTCAAATATCATAGTTTTAAAATACAGATAACAGCATAACAATAACATACTTAAGTAAACATTCATAAACAATTGAATATTTTTTCATAAAAACTGTTTAAAAACTGAATACTGAACAAGAAAAATACTAACAAGTGGCATTCGATAATCACAACAAAATATTATAAACATAATAAAATAAAATAATTGAAACATTCATCAAGTAAATATGTAGTTAAAAATAAGTTAAGTACGTACGCATAAACTATAATATAAATAGTCTACAGGTGTGTATCAAATGTATATAAAACAAGTAAACAGACAGAACATGTATATAAAGTCACGATTAGCAAGTCGTCTGTAGACTATTTACAATGTATTCAAATGACAAATTCTCATCCAGACAGTTTCCTTACTAAATATTCAGTAAAAAGTATTATAAAAGAGGGTTAATACAATTATTCTTATAATAATTACAAAGTATAAATGCTGTAAAGGCCAAAAAATATCACATTCTGACAAGGCACAAATACAAATGTCTGTAAGGCATGTCCAAAGATACAACATCCAGGAGTATAAAAAAAGAGGCAAACATTTGGTAGCTTATTTCATTTTATAGTTTCATGAAATAAAATTATCAAATTAAAAGAAAACGGAGAGAAAACTGAAATGCTTAGCGGTCAACGGGGTACTTATAAATAAAAAGTAAAAAGATCACAATATTAAATGTTATTTTGCGTCAAATTGACATGATCCTTTCTTGTCACACACAAAAACTTTCATAAATATCTTCCAAAAAGTTTTCTTCCTTTCACACTTTGAACTATATTTCACGCTACTTATCGACACGATTTATATAAATAACGAGTATATGCATTACATATCATGTGTATAAATGTTTTAAAAAACTATTTACTATTATATCATCGACATTTAAATTAAAAAAGGAAACGAAAACTTTTAGCCATCAACCATGCTATTCCTTTTCCGACTATGTTTTCGACTCACTTTATAATGTTCTTTAGGGAATATTTTTGTATTTTTTACAGGATCACTGGTTTCACAGTCCAAATCCAAATCTTCATTGCTCGTAAGGACGTAAGGTCCTCTTCGAAGACTACTACTATTATTTTGTGAATGGGCTTGATGATTATGATGATGTTTTTTTCTTTGTAAACTATTATTTCTTGAATTATTCGTTGTTTCTGACTCTTTTCTTGAAAATGTATTATTTACCGCATTTGCTGTCTTCATTTCTAGACAATGGATAGCACCGGATTTCCTATCTAACGATAATGAAACGGATTTAAATGATGCTAAATCTTCACATGTAGTTGAATTTAATTGTGATGGACTAATAGGACGATTATTGTTGTGATGACGTTCCACAAATGATGTCTCCTAAAAGTATTTATTTACAAAATTCAGTCATTTTAATTTATGGTTGAAAAACGATATCTATTATCTATATTGTAATATTGTAAATAATGATAAAAAAAAGTAGAAAAACTATTTAATTACCTTTTCATCCATGTGTGATGTGATAGTTGGGAGGTAGCCATTTAGCGCGTGGCCATTTAGGGGACCATGGCCGTTTGGAATGGTTTTTGCTTCAATATCAGCAGGAATTTCACATGGATATTTTGCTTCTTCTTCAGCTGTAAAAGTTAAATACAAAATATGGAATTTATGATTGAGCCTTTCGGAGGAACATTCTATTAACCACTCATGAAGAATAAAACTTTTTAACTATTAATTATTCAAACCTCTCTTTTGTTTGCATTTGTAGCACAATGCACAGGCAATGCACAAAAAGATCCAAAATCCAGCAAAAAGACATCCAAGAAGAAGATACAAATGATCGTTTGAGGATGGTGGTTCATCAGGTATTACTAATTCCGTTTGCTGCTTCTTCCGGAATCTATCGTCATCCGGTTTTTCTGTTGTTGCCACTCCTGTGTAGGGAAGAAGTGGTGAAATGATTAGTTTTAATAAAAAATATGTTTTATGCTCATGCATGTGTTAGAATGATTCCATTTTATATAACAATTACCCAGGGTCTTTGCCGCAATAATGGAACTGAAATTCGAAGCTCCTGCACTATTGAAGGCTTGAATTTTGATATCATATGCTGTTCCTGGCTTCAAATGAGTGATAAAATGAGACTCTGACTCCGAGCCTAATACGGTGACTTTGGAATAGTCACTGGCCGTTGTAGCTTCTCGATAATAAATGAAATAGCCATCCAATCCTCCACTGTCAGGTCTCATATACTTTGGAAGAAGAAAATTAACAAGGTAATTTTAATACAGGACAGTGTTTAATAAGTACAAATGTACTAGTATTTCTATATGCATTTACCTTCCATTGCAACTTGATTGTACTGGAATTATGAGGTGCGGCTGTGGTGACAATTGGTACAAAACTTGGACGCCTCATTGCTGTATCCTTAAGAAGTACCAACTTTTCTGAATTTGGCCCAACTTTGTTGTCATTATTCGAGTACACTGCCGCTATTCTAAATCTATAATTTTATCAATATTGACATGGTTTATATAAAGACAATGAAAGCACAATATACAAGAACTATGAATAATCAGATGATTTAACTTGAAAGGATGCCTATGGCCCATGTCAAATAAAAGCTATAATAATAAAATAATAATAAATAATCAGATGATTTGACATAATTACTTGTAAGTCTGCCCAACTCTCAGATCACGAACTTCATAGCTATGAATATGTGGTGGAATGTCATCATCGATTGTCATCCAATTTCTAAACGTTACAAGAAAATATATTTATTAAAAATGCCCTCAATGCAAATGACATCAAAGAATTCCCGGCTTTTCGTTAGTGATTTGCATGCATGGTGCATAACACAAGTACCTTTTGCTGACTTCTTTGTACTGAATCTTAAAGAATTGAATTGGATAGCCACTATTGGGGGGAACAGACCACCGTACCATAACTGACTCGTCGGATATTCTATTCATACTAGGCTTCGATGGTGGGATCATATCTGTGAAGAAAAAAAACATCCTTAATTTCAAGAAATACGACACGAGATAAATTATTAAGTAAAATGAGGACATTTTCTCATTCCTTTGTACTCAACAACTCAAAATATTCATAAAGTCCGTTATTAAATAATCCATATTTTACAGTCTATCAGTGAGCAAGCTCCGAAGAAACAACTCGAAATTATCTTGTAAATTATTTCAAATGGATATCATCCATCTCAAATGTCTAATCCCAACTGCCTTGATGTACACTGAATAATCTTGGTAGGTATAATATTACACGTACTCTGATTATTAATCAAAATAATCCAATTAAAGATTAAAGATAGGCAGACAATAGACGTAAAAAAAGCAAAACGGAAATGTAGTCTCAAACCTTCAAACTGTAACATACTTACACGGAATGAATTTTAAAATTGTAATGATAGACACATTTTCTTATTGTGTATATACATACCTTGTCCCTTATGTTTCCTACGTTTATGCTTTCCACGATGAAATTTATTATTTTTATGATGGTGATTTTCTCCATGATGATGTCTTGTAACGGCTGGAGTAGCACTGCTCATTGGTTCTTCCATATCAGTACTATCACTGTGCATAGCAGTAATTTGCTTTGGTAAGACTTTCAATTCCGCAGGACTGGTGAGAGTACCAACTGGGTTTGTTGCAAAACACTGCCACAACCCTGCATGTCTTTTTTCCACGCTGGCAATTTTCAATCCCGAATCTAAATTTCAGCAAAAAATAAAAATAAATAAATCAGAATACAATAAAATAAATATGATAAACAAATAAATCAGAATACAATAAAATAAATATGATAAACAAATAAATCAATACACATTTCCATTAAACAAAATTCCTGTCACAGGCATTGCCGGTAAAAAAAATGAAAAAGCTATGCTTGTGTATATGAGAAAAGAAAATCAAGGCAAAAAGAGAATTTATATTGACCCGAGGGAAATGAAATAATCAATCTATGTTGTTGTGTCTGCATTTAAATACATTCATATTCTTCTCATCCTAAGCATGTGTATACATCATACTTATTTTTATTTATGCATATAATATACTGTAAAGTCAAATGTAGCCAGTGTAGAGGAGAGAGAGCGAGAGAGAGAGGGAGAAAAACGTATAGTAATAAAATTCGCTGCCACTCCTCAAGCATCGTAAATGATACTAAATTACTCCTTAATAGTTTAAAAGTCTTTTTTTTCATATGATTTTCTCTCAGCTGGTGCTGTGGTTTCTCTTGCTCAACGTTATTCAACAGTTGAACTTCAACTCGCATTCAAATTCCGAAAATTTCCATATAAATTTACCTTTTAAAAAATTTTGTGTCGGACGCAAAAAAAAGTCTGACAATACAAAGTGAACACCCTTTTGAACAATTTTCGCATTGAAAAAAATTAATACATATTATGCACACATGTTCCCTCACAATACAAATGTATTGAAATCTCTCATTTCAATAAGCTTTCTTGACTCAAGATCACAGTTTTTCTCTGGTGAGCGCTATGTCAGGGGCAATGCTTTTACCATCGTATATCCAAAACTCTGTTCTTTTTTGTTCTGAGACTGCAACTATATATTTGGGGGAACTTGACCATGTCCATCAGAACGATTGCAATGCATGCCAGTATTATCCGAAAGAGCTTAAATCATTCAGTTTTTTTATTCATGATTAAATTGGAAAATGAAACGGTCTCACATATGATAGCAAGTGTGCCTCAACTTTATATGGGGATCATCTAGACAGCAAGTCTCACAATTGAATATGTGAAACAGCTTCCACCGCTAGGAATCCGAATTATTTGAATAATTGCTTTTTTTAATGGAAATGTCACATGTTTATTTTAAATGGCAAAATAATTGTTTTCGAGGTCAAAAAATGGAAAATTTGGAATTTTGACTTCATATTCGGAATCCCCGTAAAATTTGGGTGAATAAACACATTTTTAATCATTAAAATTGTCAAAATTTAACACATTCTCGAAGGAATTGCAATCGTAATGTAACTATAGGTATTTTCTAAACTGCTACTTTATGAGATTTTGGTTGGATTCCTAGTGGTGGAAGCTGTCTAGGGTTATCTAGAGTTTCTAGATAATCCCGTACACAATGTATACAATATTTATATTCCATACACGTTCATCGTATTTGTTTTCAGTATCAAAACCATGAAAAGTTTTCATTGAAAACGCAAATCCCCGGCATAGCATGCAACGTTTCCCATTTCTTTTCATAATTATACACAATTATTTTCTTTCCTTATACCAGACTATTTCCAACTACAAATCTGATTCATTACGTAGAGGTATCACTGAACATTAAAAATGTTCACACTTTTATGCATTTATCTTTTGCTTATAACTACATAGTAGTATGTACATAGATATATAAAGCAGGAATGATTTTAAAAAGTACGGAGCATGCTAACACCATAAAGTACCACAATTTCTAGAATTTTACACGATGAACTTTCTTTAAAATGCTTGACTAATTTGATAAGAAAGTCTTTGAGTTTTACTGACTTCTCCAAATCCATCATTGAAAAAGTCTACAGTTTCGTCTCAAATATTTAATAAAATATACACACGCACACACACAAAATACCTGTTATTTGGATATTGCCATCACTATGAACATCGTGGCCATTAAACACCCAGTATACACGAGGTTTTGGGAGTCCCTCCGTGGCACAGTCCATTGTCGCTTCACCGCCCTCTTCCACAACTAGACTTTGAGGCTCCTTCGTAATGTTAGGCATACCTTTGATGGAAAACAAGGAAACGTATAAATGACAAATACTGTATTATTATTACTGCTCAACTATGATTGAGCACAAATACATATATACACATACAGATATACAAAAAACAGTATATATACATATCTGTACATATGTACATATTCTTGTGTTGGGTACTCGAACAGAAATATCTCCCCACGCAATTAAAATATTCACGCACAAGTAAATTACACAACCTGAATACAAGTATAGAGAAAGTACTGATGAGATGAGCGTATTGGAATTGTACAATTAATTTGATCAAAACTGCTGAGTGCTTATTGTATCTGCTCAAGAATATGATATAGCGTGAGTAAATCAAACGGGGCCTCATAATATCCACACAGACTTAAGTACACTATAAATAGTCACATGTACAAGTCTGTTCCACATAAAATACCTAAACCTACATTATGTGGTAATGCAATAAATTATCCATATGAGAGGAATAAAATGGACGAGACACTTACTATTGAGCACGACTGTTGAGAGCGTGGTGAGTGTTTCGCCCACACCATTGTACGCTAAAATAATAATTAAATTCAAAAAGTTCTTATATTATATTTTCATCTTATTTCTTTCGTATGATAACAAACTCCGCGATGTAATCACAATTTAACAAAGTACGATTCATTCTTTGCTATTTGCTATAGATCATTTATCATATTCAAAATATGTAATATTTACGAGTCATAGTCATAGTTAATACTTGATTCTTTTCTTTACCTTCACAAATATATTCGCCCTCTTGAGAGAGACCTGCAGCAATTAAATGCAAGTTTCCTCGATTCGACTGGAAATTGGTCATCTGTGGGGCTCGTAGCTTGCGAAAACTCGTGAAAGGAGGAGGATTTCCAAACGCCACGCACTCCAATGTTACATTCCCATCTACAGAAAACATAAGAATTTCATTTTCTTTATTGTATTCGAAAATCCAAATGACATTTTAAAATTAAAATATCTCGTATAATCTAAAGGAACTTTTGTGTTTGATTCCATACGAGAGCATTTCGTACAATTGTCTTTTCAGCAACGACGTTCGAATTCAAACTTATGTTAGATTATCCTAAATACATTGACACAATATGATGTTGAGATGTTCATGGTACAAACATGGCCATAACAAAAGGTATAATGAGCATGAAAATATCTGAGATGTAAGTAAATAGTATTTACTAAATACAAATACCTGCAATCTTATAATAACGATTAATAAAACTTCTCAGTCGTCATTAAAAGAAATCATGTGCACTTCATACGCTCCGTATCCGTATACATGGATACGAGAATTGTCGGGAAAGTTCAAGTACAAAAGTTATCGTGGAAAAAACATTCCTCGACAAAAGGCCGCGGCCGGTTCGACATTCGAGTATATACCTATTCTGCTGTTGTACTATGAGAAAGAAGTAATAATAATAATATAATTTAGTGGATCTTATCGCCCTCATACTCGTAATAGATCAAACAATGATGTCATCAGGAACACGATTATCGACCAAGTGAACTCTATTAATTAAATTATGGCTCTCAACTCTCATTTTTTATAGTCTCACGGCTCACATCCAGTTTCAACTTCTTACATATTCTTACGAATTACAAAAAACCCTTTGCACGTTTATATATAAATGTATACATACACACATGTGATGATGGTACATGATAAATGTGCTCCTGAGAAAACAAAATCTGCACACAGTAAAAAAAACTCGGCATTAACAACAACGTGTACTGACTAGAAAACTTCTTCTTATTATGAGTGTATCAAAATATCCATCCATATCTATGATGCAATGTTACATTTGTTTCCACCGTATATAAAAAAAATTCTACATAAATATGAACTTTGCAATTTTCATGGCCCTTCATACATATAATTACCAATAATATACTCATAAATTATTTACGATGCTGACTCAGCCCTATCAAGAATGCAATTCATTTCTTCACATCTTACATATATACAGGGCTAAGCAAATAACAATCTTCGACTGGATTCTCACCCCACATCTCAATTTCTAATGTGAATATATACACAAAATACCAATAGGCATCAAATTTCCTTACCTTTGGGAACGACGACGTAAGATTTGGGTTTTATTAAAAATTCGGGCGATTTTCGACTGGCCATCCTGGGAGTTTCAACAATTAATCTTGTAGCCCAAGTTGAGAAAAACGTATCGGATGTTAAATGATTTGTAGCTGAGCACCAATAATTCCCACCATCCATGGCTGACACATTATGAACATGAAGAACTCCAGAATCCATTAGCATTAAATTCCCTGGAAAAGAATGATATAAAAATTGAGAAGTGAAGATGGAAAAATATTGTATATAATAATGTGTAATCGATGATAAATTCTATGTCTACTGAAACAATCTTTGAATTATCACTTTACCTGTTTCCATTTCCAGAGCTCTTCCATCTTTGTAGAACTGAATGACAGGGGGTGGATTACTATATGGAGCATCACATGAAATAGCGACGGTATTCCCTTCAACGACCCTCAATGTTATATTCTCGTGTGGTTTGAAAGGGTCCATGTGGGCGATGCTCAAATGAGCCGGGAGAGATGTCAATGCTTCTGCTCCAAATTCCACCACACACTATATCCATTTAAAAAATTGTCACAATTAAATTCAAGAACTTGTTGTTCAATTTTGTATACACACATCTTGCATTACAAGAATGTAGTAATACTTAAATACTCTCTTTAGTTGGTTAGTTACACAAGTTTCCAGTTCTCACTATATAAATTATACCATAGAAAAGCGCGACAAGGCTTGTAAGAAAAGAAAAGAAAGAAAGCAAACAAGAGAACAGCCTACAACTACAACTATAAGGATTAATGAATATCAAATTTCCGATTGTGAAGTAGACAGAGAGAGAGAGAGAGAGAGAGAGTGGACGCTCTCGGACCAAGACATTCATTAAAAAACGAACAACGGGGGTATTATACATTTGACTCGGGAAACAATTACGAATTAGACTAACAACATGTTCTTCTACAAACACGTTCTAGCTCTCCCTGTATACAGTATTTGTAATCAAGCATCATAATACAGCTTCTTCTTTATAAGGCATGGAAAAACAATAACTCAACCTGTATTATTGCCATTTGCCATATTTCTTGGTCAAATCAAGAAATTAATTTGTTTTTTTTTCTTCGCAAAAAAAGGTCCATATTATCTATAGTCCTGTACTAAGTCAAATCAGGAGTAATAAATAACCAAAAGAGCTCATCTACAATTCTGAAACAACGTTTGACACTCCTAGCTCTCTCTCTCTCTCTCTCTACTTTGTGTATATTTTTTCATCTATTGTATAGAGATGCTGCTATTGCCACCCTATAGACTGTATACAAAAACTTAAATATTCAAAAGAGCCAAGTGGGTATTCCATTCCATTTGAACAATGTCCACACATTAAAGTAACATGCGAATGTTCCCTAATTAACATGATTTGTTCAAATAAACACTTACAACATGATCCTTTCAGATTAGGGTAATGAGTAAAATCAAAAAACACACACACAAAATAAAATCTCTTCCTCAGTTACTCCGTTTCTTTATATGTAAAAAATAAATAAATACTACGCGTTACTCTCGAAGCATACATGCCCTGAACTAGACTATGAGACTACAATGATGTAGAATATTCAACCCACCCAACAAATATTTTTTATACCTAGCTCTCAGGCTCTCTCAACCCAGTATTTCATGCTAATATTCCTGATTATTGATATCGTTTAGAAAAATCATCAAGAGAATCAAGAGAGGAGCATACATGTAAATTCAAAAAGCCCTGTAGGTACAGTACGATTACAAATTCCGAATTACAAAACATTTAAACTTTGTATTTTGCATATTTTATTATATTATTATTTGCTGATGAGAGGAACTCGTCGTCAATATTCCTACAGTCGAAAGAGGAAGAAAATGATATGTAATATGTACGAGAGGCACTATATAGGAAACACACCTGATAATCACCAACTTGTTTTCGGAAACGTTCCGGATTCTTGCTCACTTTGACCTGGAGATAAGGCCCTGTGATGCGAATATCCGATTCATTAGCAGGGAGTAGAAATCTTCCATTCAGTTTCCAACGAACCTTTAAAAAAGCAAATAATCATCACATTAGGTACAAATGTCCACAAATGTAACAAAGTTATATATAGTTAGTTTCAAAGGGTCTCAATTCAGCCAGATGTTAACTCGAGAAGACTGGGGAGTGAGTCTTATTTTCAGGTACCTGAAATCCCCATTTCTAAATGAACGATTTTGATGAAATAAAAAGATGAATATGGTCAAAATATACGGTTGAATTAGGACCCTTTGGTTAGTTTACTTCTCCCCCTTGAGAATATACGCAATATCTATATGGTAAGTGTCTTTTTTTAGTAATTTCGCCCTTACGATTACTGTCCGAAGAGATTAGCATCATTGTATGCAAAATTATAAAACGACTTGCCATTTTTATATATTTAAAAACTGACAATGAGAAAACTGAAACGTTCTTTACAAATGTATCAAATGATCAGTTTTCTGCCGTGAAGTCATTACGGAATCGTAATGATATTATGAATCTACTTCCAGACGTGTCTTTACTTTGTATTTAATATGTGTTAATTATTTACAATAAATGCTAAATAAAAATCTCAAGCTACCGAGACAGACCCAGGTATGTACACAACACATATAGAATACCAAATATTAGACAAATGCAGCAACATAATAATAAGCTTGCACCCTTCTCCCTTCTGTAAAGATATTAACGAAATTCACGTTTCTCTAGATTTTCGCACAAAAGGTCCTAAATTAGTCAACTATACATATTATTATACCTACATACTTGATACAAGTTTTTTCATTAGTTGTGTTTGCAATTTTATCCTCTCTCTCGCTCTCTTTCTCTCGCACACACACAAAATATTTTCACAAAGGAATTTTCCGTCCAACGTCAAGAGAGAGAATGAACTTGGGGGCGAGTAATAATTTTTACTAGTCACTATTTACTGTGTAAGTATATGTTCAATAAGAAAAAAAATCGAAGCAAGTACTTAATATTATCATTATTATCGTGTACTGTGTTTTATAATACTCTCTTGCACATATGTACATACAAAAGGGTAGACTATATTATTACAGTGTAGACGATAGTTGAGGTGCAAAGCTGATTTGTGAATAATGTACACTATACATTGTCTCTATGTATACAATTTACAAGTTTCTACATGGATGCATATATAGTAATGTGTATACTGTTTGTATTTCAAAGCCTGTCATTTATCTGTATCTGAATTTTTTTATGCCTAAAAGCAGCAGCAACAATTCATATACACATTCAGCTGCTGAGACTTTCTTAGACGATTTTTCTTTTACAATTTGACTAGGAGCCTGCTGATACTAATGTCTATTTGTCCATAGATAATAGATATACCTATGTGGTTCTAGGCTGGGATAATATCCTTGTTAATTATGGACGGAAAGTTTGATTATAATTACACCAGCGCATTATTCACATTCAGAGGCTACCGAGAGGTAAACAACATACACACTACACACACTTGCCAAACTCTCAACAGATTCTTATACATTGCATATCATATTATGTACACAGATAGAGTATGATAAAGACTGGAAACATTTTACAAACGTTTTTTCTTACATGGCAAGTGTATTAGTGTGTATCTATTTCGTAGCGAATATACAGATATACTATCTGTATAATTCAAAGTCACGTATCTTGTACTCAGTCAGACTTGTTCAAATTCTTTTGTTTGTCAACATTTTCCACACAAAAATGCAATTCTATTTCTATTGATATGTAAATGGAAACAGATAAGTATATGAGAGAGATTGTATTATAAACTCACCGTTAAATCACCAGGTACATTTGTCCCGCATTGGAAAGTAACACGGTCTCCAGGCGGTGCAACAATACTTTGAGGACTCTTCGTGAAATATTTGCCAATATCAGCTGTAACACATATTTAAAAAAAATGGACAAGTTAAAGAAATGTATACCTTTGTAAATTTTTAGTTCACTCAACTTTAATAATAATCATATAATACCAAATACCACCGTATATGCACGTACTATTAAAATACCCAAATGAAATTATGACAGCGACGACGGGTTTCATTTGTAAAAAAATGCCTCAAGTTCCCACTAATACATACCACTTACATTTCACGCTAACACGTATGATAAACACTGTTTATTAAACAGTATTTATTATTTATACTATACACGGACTTAGATTGTACATATTGATATCAGGATTCATATGGATATAATTACCTACAAATATTTAATAGATACATACACATATATATGCAATATCCATCCATAACCAACCTTTCAATAATAATAATAATGCAGAAAAAACAGCATCTCCAATCTCCACCCTCTTGACTTAACAAGAACATATTTCCCCTTCTTACTTCTTCTTCTTATGCCGGTTCTCGTTTGCAAGTTTAAAGGCAATATGGAAATAATAATAACTTACAAGTTTAGAGTTTCTCATGACGAAGCCAGTATCCAGTCTCGTTAATTACTATAGTCTAGAATTTTCATGTAGCACCTCAAACCTCAACATACCTTTTATTGACCAAAGAAAATAAATACTAACGTCAATGATTCAACATTTCCTTCCTTATTTCTTTTAGAGTATGAAAAACAATTGTACAAAAACCCTAGAACAAATACAATTCCACTTATTATACAAAAAAGGCAAACGTTGAAACTTTTCTGAAACAATCCAAAAAAGAAAGTTCGTCCCACAATATAGAATCTGCTATGCTATATATATATCTACGTACGAGTATAAAGTAGTATGAACTCTAGTTTTCATTCAAGGTTCCTTCGGTTCCTTGAATTTTCCATCTGTTGAGCGTCTGCAATCTTCCGGCATACAGCAAGCAAGCAAGCAACATCGTTCTCAACTCTTAAAGGGACCCTCCAAGTTTGAACCCTCTACAAATATGAATCAATACGCACAACTTGGAGCTCATTTCCGAATTCCGACTTATCATTTGAGTGAATATTCGAGCGACGGAAATCTTAACTTTTACCAGACTTACAAATCTCGTTAAAGTTCATTCATGCTTGCTTCCAGTTCCCGTATTTTTCTAAACCCCATATGAACAAAGGCCATGTGCTTATTAGTATTATAATCATATCGAAATGATTGCACCCATTTTCAAGTACCCTGAGAATCCTCAGGAAGCCCATTTAGTATACAAAAAATGAAATAATGGAAAATAAACTAATGTGTAGCGTATAACTAACGAGGTATACACAGATTATTCAATTTTCAGTTGTAATCGTCACAAAAAAATATCGCCATAAATATGTCTCGCCAAATAGTTTGGCGACCTAAACAGTCATAAAAAAGTCCAAATAAATAAATGAGCGTTGTGGTGATAAACATTAAATATTGGTACGTGAGATGGTTTTACAGAAAAAATTAATTAATCTACACAGGAAACATTAAATAATAATGTAACACCATGCAAGTTTCCCATTCTCGATTCACAAACTATCGAAATCTCACACGAATAAAGAGATACAAGACAAAATAATATAATAAAAAATTGACCGCTGACCTCTGTACATTCAAAATTAAAAGCGTCTGTATATACGCTATAACAGCTGGTTTCAGAAATTCAATCCGAATATAACCAAAAACGATCAACTAACCGCAGTTGATAATATGAAACAATCCTACAAATTATGTAATAATAAACTTGTGTATTATACCGCAGAACTTCAAATGTAGGTACGCCACACTCCACATGAAACCGAGAACATTTTTCAATAACAAATACAGTTTTATTAATTTATCCATGCGCAATTATAATGTGGAATTTGGTAGTCAGTGTCCAATAATTGAGTGGTGAATATGAATATAAAGCGCAAAAGTCGGCAATCATGAGGATAAGGATAAGAATAAAGGAAAGTTTATTCAGCCCACACTTTTTTCTTGTTCCTCTGTAAAATGTGGTCTCTGATCTGCCAATTAATGACAAGTGAATGTCCATTGTCAATAAAAATGAAATGCTTGCTCACAAAATTAAATAATGAAGAATACATGTACTAAATGCAACGTCTTGAGTACTAAGCAAGTATCTGGTTCTGCTTCCTATCAAATACAACTCATCATCAGACTGCCATATATGAATGAGATGTGCAGCATAATTTTTTATTACATTGTATCATTGTGAAGTGGGGATTTGAAAAACAAATAAAAAGTGTATAATAGAATGTTACAGCTTGTACTATTGTGTATCAGGTATAAAATAATCAGAAACCAAGATCAGAGACATAAAACTCAATACAACAAATTACAAATGATTGAAAGTCATTCAATTTATGGGCATTCTCATGTAAGTATTAGGAAATCCATAATTGACAATCGAGAATCAAGAATCGAGTCGTAATTTTCGTAATCGTACAACATGCATATGGATATCTCTGCATGTTTGAAATGAGTTCTCCTACATATGTAGAATCAGATTCTCATACTCTCTGTGTGTCTGTACTGTCTGCATATCCCAAACAACCAGCCAACGGTCAAAAGTTGTTTCCAAACAGACGTGTCACACACAGTGCACAGCAAACGAAAAACAAACATACGCACAAACAGATAGACGGACTTTTCATGTACATGCGAATAAGTGAATTCATACTGATACGTTCGGTCAAGTATGTAACTTGACTCAAGTGGAAGCTCAAGCTCAAGAACAGAATATGAGAATCCATGAATGCATGCAATGACTATTTTTTTTGTCTACTTGTCTTCTTGTCTATTTGATTCATAATCTGGATAAAATCATGTTGTTTGTTTTTTATTCACAACCAAAAATCTAATCCAACCAAGTCATTGCCATTGAATTTCAATCAACCCAAATCTCTCGTGCTTTTACTACACCATGTTTTCAGATTTTGAAATTGTACACTATAACAGCTGGACTACCGACTATTAATCAAATCATCAATGAAACTTCAAGTCTGCACTGTAATTAAACATACATTTTATAATATTTTCTCCAGGAATCCACTGAAACAGTGATATCATGTCAGAACTATAAAATTAATACTATACATATACGGACAAGACATTACGTCATCAACAAAACCATTCATATTTTAGTAAAATAATTTTACACAATGTAAAAGAAACACTCACTCCTCACAGTTCATACATACCTAGTTGAACCTTCCAAATACCCTTTGCCGACAAATAAATGGAATATTCTCTACACATTTCACATGGAAATGTAATTCTTTTTAAGGAGTCGACAGTACACATTTGTGTTTTTGATTTAATACGTGATAATTTTGAATTTTCAGTAGCACCTGTATGAATATTACATAAACATTTCTCAAACTACCTACCTGTTTAAAAATGCAGAATTTTTTATTGTTATTGTCAAATTATTTTCTTTCAAGACACCGTTCAAATATAAGTAGATATAGACATACCATTTCATAATGAAATTTTCATTTATGCCAATGTATGTCCCAGTACAATCCACACACACACACACCACACACATATATATATAAACACTCAAAATTTAAATAACTGTCCATTTCAAATCCTCATACCGTAACTGAAAATCATTATGATTGTAAGCTGAAGAATACACACACGAATACACGCAGATACGCTAAAAAAACTGAAGGAAGGATGCAATAACAAATAAAAAAAATATTTCATAGCTCACACAGTTCTCTTCCATACAGACTCCGGATTTTATGAACACGGGAAATGTAGAAGACAGAAAGGTGCTGAGTGTTCAGGATGGCAATAAAACAGAAACTATAAAATTCATACACGCATGCATCACTCATCACGGGAAAATGAATTGAAAGAATCGCTTTTCCTATTTCACTTTCATCCATAATATGAGGCAATACAATAGCTCATATTTTTCAGATTAGGCTTGACGCTGACAATGACAACCACGCCACTACCTGAGAAATATGCAAAGAAAAATTCTTCAATTCAGCTTTGTTATAAGAGCTCTAATATTTCTGAATGAATAGTGCATATATAATGAACCAACAACGAGATTCTGTACTATTCTGTATACATGATGATATATCCAACAAAAATTCCAGATTCTTTCCATTCAACATCCCAAAACGTAGAAACTTGCTTCACTATATGCTTTTACATTACTGACGGTAATAGCATTCTAATTCATTCAGAGATTCCTTTGAGGTACTTTCAAATCATAACAAAGGTGATGGGGGGAAAATCCACACTCATCCATACCATTAGACCGGATTAGAAGAAGTAAATCTCCGGGACAAATGAGCTATAAGCATGGGTGAATAATTAACAGGATATCCCAGCTAGTGCCGAGACTAAGACTCTCACAGTTGCAGTCCTCTTTTTTATTGTGTACTTACACATTAAATACGTTCACAAGTTATAAGATTTTCTATTTTCTATCAAGACAAAGAACGTTGTATTTACTTTCCTTTACTACTACAATTTGTTGTACATTTAATTTTTGTACATTTAACATTTGTTTTTTTAAACTTGGACGTACAACTTGTCGTTTATATTATTATTATTAGTTGGTACAACGCAACACACACTCGTCCACCACTATTAATTTAAAGAATCAGGTTCAAGATACAAATGAGAAAAAATGTAAAAATAATTAATCAGACAGCTTAAGTTGTCCATGTCCTTGTACGTGTTCGTTTGGGAGTTGGGTAACACAGTTGAAAAAAATACATATAAAATTCTTGTTCATAGCACATATAATAATTATGATGATTATTATTATTATATGTAGAGCTGGAGAATGGAGAAGAGCGAAGATGGAAGCTCAGCTCGAAATGAAATAAAAACTGGTCTCAAAAATGCAATTCAATTTCACTTTTACATAATACGATGCCATCAATCTAGTGTTGGATTTACAATGCCAATGAAAGCCTGGAATTAATCTCTGAAAGGAAGCCATTAGAGGAAGGAAAAACACTAGAGAAAAATAGCTTGGTCCTGAAAATGATGGCAGCAGTTTCACTTGAACAATTTGAAAGTCTCTCTCTCTCTCTCTCTCTCCTCTCCTTTTCATTACTTGTATCTCTTCCTTCCATCTGTATGTACACAATGTGCACACATTTATATACACCTTTAAAATAATTTCAGTCAACGCCCGCGATTTATTACTTTATTATTTATTACTAACTATATACCAATACAAGCATTTACCATGCGTCAAAATCCCCAGCAAATTCCACCATTGACAAAACTTCTCATATAGAATCAACAAGGCTTAACTTATAATTCCCCCCCTCAGAAAATTCCTCCAGAGAATACAAAATTTGACTGCAATGATTATTGTGATTAAATTTTGAATGATTGAGGATTTGTGCTTTCAGAGAAATGATGTTTAGGTATGTAAAAAATCTGTTCATGTGACTTGATTTACGGAACTTTGTGTATACACTTAGACAAAGCCAACAAAGTAAAAGCATTTGATTCACAAGTTGGAGAAGTCTTTATGAACCATTTAACCGATAATAAATGAACGGATTTTTTCAATTGCTATTTACAATATGGACTTCAATTACAAAGTACATCTTTGGTGTTTGGGACATAAGATATTGGATCTTTCAAAGCCGAAGAAACATTAATTTTACCTGAAGGGCGTTCACTCGTGTTAGTCTGGGTGTAAAAGGACAAAAAAAAATTCAGGCTGCTTGTGTTTAGTGCGTGTGTATTGTGTGTATACGATATATATATATATCTTGAGTTTGTGTCCGATCCTATTTCATTTCATCCTACTTTTCCAATTCTATCGCCCTGTGTATTGAGCACTTTCTTAAGTTGGACAGTCTAGACTCTTAAGAATTATTATAGTAGCAAGTTTAAATACAAGGAGTAAAAGGATGCTTTACTTTACGGCTAGAGTTTTGTCACGAAATGTTACAGCAGGCCACATCACGTCACATCATATATTTACTTAGTTACATCCCCTATCTATACGAGTGGTGGTGGTGGGGATAAAAGGAGTCTAGCAAGCATCATCATTATCATCATGATTATGATTATGAGGATACGTTTTGGAGCAAGCGAGAGATTTATAGACAATACATGATACTTGATGATACAAGAACCCAGACAGTGGCTATCGAATTTAGACACCGGTATTGAGATTGTCATTTAATACGCCATATAAAAAAATATTCATGTAAATTAATCCTAGATAATTTATTATACAACTAAAACCAACTAATACTTTACTGAAACAAACAAAAAACGTTTGGGGACAAGAATAACGATAAGGATAAACAGAATGACAGAAAAAAACGAGAGCATCTACAATAAATACACAAAAAAAATCGAACCACCAAAGATGCATAAATAAAGAGCAGATCCAATCTCTCACTTGATTTCCGATTGATTGGAGCTACCATGAAATTTCATCCTTTATCGTTTACTGAAATAGAATATAGCTGAACAAAAATAGGTTTTTTTCTTCTTGTTTTTTTGTCGTCTACTGATATATCTGTAGTCCATATTCTGTCCCTACTCTGAATTCCAACGCAACATTAGTGACCGCTTGAAAATATTTTTTGTGCACAAGTTGAAGAACAACCAAGAGAAAGTTAATCCATTTTTATAAGTATGAGCAGCATCAGACTAACTGACCTATCTTTGGATAATCATCCCTCGTATAATCATTTGAACACGCACACTATATATGTGTAATACGAATCAAGTGAGAAAGTTATTTCTCGTCCCCCCTTTTCAAATATTTTCCCAATCAACGTACCATCTCCAGTAATAATCTGGAAAACTTGAAAAATGTTTCATCTCTTTTTCTTTACACATAAAACTACATGCTTACATACATAAATATATACTGGAGATTATTTAAATTTGAAATCCTTGAGTTGATCTCATAAACACGGCGTTTGAGACTCTGAACACGGCTACTTGAAGATGCAACAGAGAAAGATTTTAATCAAAATCAAGAGCAAGATCATATGGATGGATCTCTTTGTAGAAGACAAATATGAAAATGAAACGAACCAAAGACACATACCTACATAGTACATACCTAATACCTATACACATACACATAAACTCTCCCTCTTTCCCTTGTTCCCAACATTCTACGATATGCATATCTATGTATCTACCTATCTATACAATTCTCTCTCAAATCGGAGATGAGAGATGAGAAGACGAACGACTTGAGTTGGAGAGAGAGAGAGTTTAGACTTGGACTCCTCGAGACAGTGACATAAGATATCCATAAAAGGGTACCAAGACAAAAACCTGTTGCTAATGGGCCTGTCCCTTCTTTCACCTCTACCACACGAACCAACCATTTGCCTCAATCCATTATTATTAGACAAACGAATACTCTGTATATGTAAATATATGCATACATAAATCTTCATTACAGATAATAATATATAGTTTACTTGATTCCCAATCCAAGTCTAGTTCAGATTGGATTTCCTATCCGTTACCCTTACAGAATTTTGACTAGTCGAGAGAGAGGGTCAGAAAATCATCCTGGATCTAAAGCTTACAGGAATATACATTACATTTAATTCAAATACACACAAAATACTAAATAGGATTCTGAATTCCAAAAGTAAAAGGCGCTATGCGGACACATACTCACTCTCTCTCTCTCTTCGTCTTCCCTGCCTAACGACCACAAGTCTTTTTAAAACAGTTTTACACATAGGAATTTCACATGTACTTATGTACAGGGATGGATTTTTGATGATGTAATATGCAGCTACACTACGCAATAGTATGGACTGGAACAATGTACGATCGATGATATGCACGTGCATATTTTTTGAAGTTGAGGTAACGTGTTCCCAAGTGTTCCAAGCTCAGTGCAGGTTCTTATCATTACTTCTTCTCTTTCATGTCACATAGATCTTGCCAACACAACTTTTCCCTTTTACCCCCTTCTTTTTTAGTCACTTGAGTTTTCCATTTTTATCTTCCTCAACAACCTCGTACAAAATAATGTGGAAATAAGTGCCGACTCTCAGAGAGAGAGTCTGTGTGTCTGTACAAGTTGCTTTCAGTATTTTTAAATATGTGTCCAAAATGTTTCCAAATACAAATACAAAATTCATTATTCTATAGCAAACTTATACACTCCCAGATTTACAAGTTTTCTTCTCGATTACTTTGTGAACTTTTTTTATTTTTTTTTATCTTTTCCTGTACACTTAATTGGATTCGAAATGGAGGATAACTAACAGTTCCGAAGACAGACAATTTTAAGTAGTTTTCACTACTACAACTTATTAAAAAAATATTCTTCTTGTATCATACACATAAATTAACTGCTGATAAGCCAGGAAAAAACTGTCACCATTTGTACTGATAATTGTCTTTAAAATAAGCTAGAAATGAAGACAAAACGCATGAGAAGTTTTTACACGATTCTCTACTTGCATGACAATCCCTGTCGGCATTTTAATACATTTTATTCTTACTGTCCACGATCGACTGCTTGTCTCAAATAAAGGGAATTTTTAATTTTCCATGAGATGTCTTTTTCCCGTTTACTCTATAATTCTCAAAGTCAATTAAAATTCTACTTTTTCTGTCTTTGTAGATCAGTTGGAACGAAGGAAGGCAAGTCAACATTTATAGATAAAAAGGGGTGAAATGAAAAAATAAGACAATCTCCAAAGGAATAAAGAACAAGGAGAGAGAGAGAGAGAGAGAACTGTCCATGATTATAAATAATTGTAGTCTTGACATGAAAGTGAAAAATAAGGACAGATGCGTACGACTGACATTTTGAAGACGTGAAGGAAAAGAAGGCCCTTTGTAATTACTCAATGTTTCAAATGTCAAATCAACGAGATGAATCACATGTGTATGTATACTATGTACTACATTATCAAAGAAATATCGTATGCTCACTCTATCGTTCCAAAATTACGATGACAATCATAGGCAAAGTTTTTCATTTCCCAGATCTTTTTATATAATATAGCTTCACATGTCTGTACTCAATACTCAATACTGTAGATCAAGTGATGTATAGCTGTAAATTTCTACGAGTTTCTACATGGCTAGAAAATAGACTGTTTGGTAAAAACAGTCGTGAAAAAATTTGTATTTGAATATACGTGTAAAATCCGTCTTGCTCAGCTGTCGTGAAACTTTGTCGTGAAAATTTTACACGTATTCAAATACAAATGTTTTCACGACTTGCTTTGCACGATAATTTTACCAAACAGACTAATAATAATAAAATATTACTTAAAGCTTTCTCCGGCAAGTTCCAAGTTGGAACTTCCAACCAATTTCAATCGTTTTTCATATTTCAAAACTATAGAAGACAAATGACGTCTCCGTCTCTCTTAAATCCTCCTTCTCGCACTTTAAGATTGTCTTATGTTTCCAGCCCAAAACAAAACTACCTGTAACGAGTAAAGTAAAAGGAAGTATACAGAATATATCCCTCTTCATAATACCCGCGAGGAAATCCCTTTAGCGGACGTTACGATTATGATTAAACAGGTACATCTTCTCAGCTTGTTACACACTCAATGTGTGTCTGTGTCTGTGTGCATGTACATGATAATACAACTTGGGTTTGAGGGTCTTTTTTTGGTTTTTTTCCTTCTTCTTTCCTTTGGTCAGCTAAATTTTTATTGTGTGTACATAATATGTACTTTACACAACCAATACATCATTCAAAACAAAGGTCTGTCTTTGAACACCTTCAATAAAAAGGCAAACACCTTCAAAGCCCAAGCGAGCTATATTTCATTTTTGATGAAGTCTCTCAAAACTGAACATGGCCACAAACAACTGTACATACATACACAACACACACATGTACACAGTGGTACACACCATTTTTTGTTTTTGTTTCTACTTTTGTTGTATAATACGAAAAAAAAACTCATCTATCTGTACTTGGTAGTTCTCAATCCTCCATCCTCACCTCATTGCATGATACATTCTCCGAAAATCAAAGTCAACGTTCAGAGTTAAGAGTAAGTAAAAAATAAGAGACATCCATTCCCCTTCCTATTGATTCCAATACATGTACATACATTTTACTTATCCATGTTCTTCCCTTTCACAGATCCCAAAGCAAACCGGGAATAACAGAGCAAGGGGAAAAAAATATCTAAACCAACCAAGGGAAATTTATGGATGGATCATATAACATGGAGCATATTTATATTGGAATAACCCAAAGAGAAATCTGGTGCCATATTGCCATCTTCAAACTTGATACAAAAACCCCTCTACAACTCTATACGTCGTCGTCGGTTTCTTGTGGAGAGCTGGACGTTCATTTCTTGACTTTGACTTGGAATCGAATAAGAAATAAGACAAACCACTGGGGTAAAATAAAACTAAATACTGCATGAGAATGTAACTACAGATATATACATATATTATGTAAACAAAAAAGAACAGAAACGTACCTGCCTGGCCTGTTCAGATACGGACACTCATGTATTCAACCAGACACACAGACAAATATCCATTCAAATTTTACCTTCCAGATAAAACGCTCCTTGACATACACACATACACACAAATAATAACACGGCTCAACAAAAATCTCAAAAGTTAAGTTGAGTTTCAAACACTTTCAAACACCAAAACTACGTGCTTATCGATACGAAAAAAGTAAAACATGGAATTAGCATGACAGAACGATTGTCCCGTTATTTTCAACAGTATCAATAAAAGTTCTGCATGGTTAGAAGAGCACATGAGACTTTTGATAAGACTTAATTGGTGAGTGCACAGTGCACGTCATATACGGGAAAGTGTCTTGGTGTCTTGGTCACCGTGTTATTGTTCCAACGTTTAAAGTGATAAATTAGAACAGAACCGACCCAAATTCTTGTGCATTTGTCTCGTGTTATCTTTCAGTGTACAGTGTGTCTACACACTCTACACTGTACCTGTAAAATAAGGAAGGGTTGAAAGATGTAGTAGTGAGTAAATGTAATCCATACACACTTATTATAGTTCGACTCCAAGCTTTAAAAAAATCACTTTTTTTTATTCTTGTTCATCTTGTAGTTATATGGAGAATTACATAAGGATATATAGTTATAGGTAGTCATAGTGAATGCAGATAGGTCGACAACTAGTAAAAACTTCAGATTATAAATTATCCTAATTATGAAAACTTGTAAGGGGCTTGTCCGTCACTGTCCAGCAACACAAAACCCTATATGTTCCATGTTCCATCTCTCTCTCTCTCTCTCTGTTCACTTCCATCCAACCTCCATTTCAAATCATCGGAATCATCAAGCACCTCATTAGTTTGCGACTCTTCTTTAAAAACACAGTACAAGCAAGCACTCCTAAGTCCTAACCAACAACTAACAACGAGCAAAAGATCCCAACTATTTACCATGTATACCCATTATATTATCTTCGTGCTCCTTAGTTAGATACTCACATAGAGATCCCATCTCTTTCTCCCTCTCCCTCGTTCTCTTCACTCTCCATATTCGAATTTCGAATTGTAATTTGAAAGACACAGGCAGACAGAAAAGCCGCCGTAAATCTGTTTCTAATAAATAACAGACAGACTCAAAAGACAGAATACATTTTTTTTCTTTGATTCTAAATCCCTTTTTGCTTCTAACTTGAGTAATGCCATATCTTTACCTTCACACCATACTCAATCTTGTACACAAACCCAAGGTATATAATTAGTATTCACAGATGCTTTGAAGCTCGATCCCTCTCTTCGTTTTGTATGGACAATGGAAAGCTTTCTACTATTACATTTAAAAAAAAGATGATAAGAATGGAATTCTGCAAAAGGGAAGGGAAAATCCACGTTCTTAGTTTTTAGTTCAAATTGCTCACATTCCAATAACTTAGCTTTCACTTGACTCGAAGGATTTGATTAATTTTCAACTCAATGTCAACTGTCGAATCCCCCCAAAATAATAAATGTAGTCCGTTGAATCTTGAAAAAAAACAGGGGGTTTTGAAGAGAAATTTCAAATGCAATGTACCTACAGGAGCCTCTAATACAATCCACCTACCTATACAGTTATTACAGTTATAAAAAATTCAAATGTCACTTGAAAACTTTTGAAGGTCCGATATTTTCCACGCATACGAGTATGTTAGTACTTCTACTTACATACAATTCTGTACACTGCGTACTCTGTATTCTGTACGGATTTGAAAGTGCGGAAAGGAAATGTTATAAAAATACAACTACACATATACATTTTTATTACCCAGCCTCATAAATTTAAATTGTTCTCAAAAAAAAGGGAAGGAAATGTTCGTTCTCATTGTCAGTGTGTGTGTAGTGTGTGTGTACGCGGTCTTCGTGCACTTGGTAGACTCTTCAAATGAAATTTGCTAAACGACAGAAACAACGAACAGGGACAATATAACTTTGAGCGGAACTGGAGGCTCCGTATCGTATCGGAAAATTGAAAAAAAGTATTCTCAAACATTTAAAGCCAACCATGTACATTGTACAATTGTACATACTACATATGTCACTATATGTATGTACATACGTTTGACCATACAACTTGCATACAATAGTAATAATCATATGAGAAAAGAAGACACTTATTCTCATTCGAATCAAATTAACTACAGGGGCATGCAGGCAGGTACATGGAGGGAGAAAAAACTGAAACGACAGTGTAAAATAAAATATAATCTATAATGTTGTAGATTCTACGACTCTATGTTACAGCGAACAGTTTCCGAGTTTCAGTTTGAAACCCTATTTCAACTCTCATATGAATGACCATAAAAATGAAAAGTGGAGTAGTCGCCGTTGTCAATACACAACACACACAATAATTTCTTTTTAATATTGTTTGATGACGCTATAACAATTTTACTATAGTGTCATCCGGGATGACTCATCCCACAATATTATGCTTTTAAGCATCTTTCTTACTTTTTCTCTAGAAATATTTACTCACCCCACAGTGCAATGTTTATTATAAAATACACACAAGGGAATTAAAATCTACACAAGATTCTTCTGTGTTCCAGTTATTTTAATTTCAAAACCTTGTGATTTTAAAAATCATATCACAACATCTCTTCTTTGCATTTGTATTTCCTCCAACAAAAGCAAATTTCTTTTGTCGTAAACAAATTCGTTGTATAGGTCACGTGAGTGTTTTATACTGTCTTCCTAGTCTTCACGTACATTGGTAAAAGACAGGCAGAGTCCCTTTAAGGCAAGGTGAAATGTGTACATATGCAAGTGCAATGCGTTTCAAAGCCAAAGACTATAGGTCGTTAAGTGTGGTGCCTTTAAAGATCATCTGTAAATGTCTTTCCTTGTCATCACGTTACGTCAATGACGACGACGACAAGTCAACCTATCGTATCGGATCGCATCGTATCATCCCCTATAGTTGTAAGTTAAATCCTGGAACGTGGAACCCATAGCATTTAGCCGAACACATCTACAATGACATTAACGTACGACGACATGAGACTCGAAAAGGTCTCGAGCTTTTTTCCGTCAACATGAACAGATTTCAAAACGACAGCGACATGGGTTTTTCTACATTTTGTCTTCTTTCCTTCTCTTTACTTCACCTTACATTTCATATAAATAGAGTATGTACCTATGTATATAGGTGTACAAAAGATATTCCTGTATATACAAGTATTTTAGCTTCTTCATTTTCCAATGGACATCAACATTGTTACAGTCTCTGTGTATACTCTATACGTGTCGTTGTTATTGCAAGTCGTTGAAAATTTTACAATCTATGTACATGTCTCCTCTTAAATTCTATACCCTATGGAGTAGGTAGGTAGTATAAGTAGTAGGTACTATAGAGTCTATAGTATAGACGACACTCGACGATACAGAAAAAACATCACCAGTATTTGTGACTTTCTCAAACCTCGAACAATTTCAACAAGATAAATATTTTCCGCGGCAATTACAATCATTAGAATTACCTGTAATATCTTTTGAATAGTTCAACTGTAATAGGTGGAATATATTGTGTGTAGATGTAAGCAGAATCCTTTGTGATTCCTTTGATTCTAACTACCATGCCTTCTATTATGACTGTGTAATGAATAAGCGTAACAAAAATAGTCGTATAATATCCAGTATTATTGTCCCTTTTGAAAAGACCCATCAAACCTTCAACTGGTCATATAATCATAAACGGATATTGAACCATTTAAACCCAATTCCACAGCAATAATTCTAATTGCTCTATCATATCTTGTAGTTTAGCCATCAACAAATCAAATAGCTCACTGCACTAAACTCAAAGGATTAATGGTATATACATAATTTTAAAGTGTTTTTAATCCTAAACTGAATTTTTGATGGTCTGGGAAACAGGTCAAGTCGTCTTCAGAGTCGATAGAGAGAGAGATCGAGTCAATGACATCATCACAAAAATATCAGTCACTTGAACAAAAAGCCTTACCTAAATACCGAATAAGTTACTCACAGTTTATCTACAAGTTGTTTACATAGTCTACTGATCGTACTATACTGATTTACTATGAATGTGTAAATCTGATAGATGGTAGTAAAGTTGGCCATTAAAATTAAACCAAATGTTCCCGTCGTCGCGTCCATTTGAAATACCAGATTATTTTATGATACTTTATGTACTTTGTTGTCCTTGTTGTTATTGCATATCTGTTCTGTGCTATCAACATGAAAAAAAAATTAAATTCCAGCTTCTCTCTACTTTCTTACAGCTATAGGTACAAAAAAAAGTCCAGTGTTTATTTTTTGACACTTGTGAAATGGAAAACAAAACCAGGATTTAATAGTTTCTATGTATATGTATATACATATATACACATACACACATACACATACACCAACTTATGTGACTAAAAAATATTCAAGTGTCGGCAAGGGAAAGGGAACTATGTATAGTCGAATTCCGTTCAGGTAAAAACAGTCAAGTCGGTACTTGACTGTTGTTGACGAGTGCATATGCTATAAGTAGTACGATCGACTGTATCGTATCTGTATTGTTAAATATTTTACCTAAAGTTTGTACACACACAAGTAGTATATGCAATATGCATCTATAAATAAATATTACAAATGTAAATGTGTATAAACTCACCAGCAAAGGTAATAGTTGAGAGGCTGAGAAATAATATGAGAAATATGAGTAGACCATGCGGGGGTTGTATAGAATGCCGCCGACCGAGTATGGGACGAGGAACGCCAACGGAATTGCCGCCGCCAGTCCAACTATTCATCATAATTGACGAAACAGAAAGAGAAAGACGAGGGCAAGACTCAGAGGCTGGAGAGTCCATGTTGTCGAGGAAGAAGAAGAAGAAGATGATGATGACAATCAAGGCAAACAATAATGGAGACGACAGCACAGTAACATCAACAACAACATCAACAACGGCGGCAACTGCATCTGCATTTTTAAAACCAACAACTCCAAATCCACGGATAAATCCTACACAGACAAACACACAAAAAAACACACAAATTAATTTTCCATCTCTTATTTCCACTTGAACGTATAGAATGTAATAACACATGAAATACATACATATACTTTACATACACGGTACAATGTGGAAAAAACATGAAAACCCGAACGAAAGACGAAGATTGCATTTAACAAATACAATGTGGTACTAGGAAAAAAGCAATATACAGTAATATACACATAGCAAATACTTTGACTTTACTGATTTATTCTCCTTTTATGTTTTCATACATGTAAAATCTCATTATATACGGACGATCTGTGCAACTTTCCTCATATAAAAAACTATACGTATAAATAATGAATACACGGAGAAACTTGTTGCTTTTATACATACGATAACAAATGACAGGGGGACGACAGTAGAATTCAATGACAATGACAATCCAATATATACGAATACAAATGTCAACAATACTGACAAATTCCCTCCTTCAAAACTGATTATGCTTGTATTTGTTTTCCCCGCATTATTTTCTAATCTTTAATCCTAATCACTTTATAGACTGTACATTATTTACATTTACATTTGTTCTTTGAATTAGGCTCTCCAACTCTCCTTCTTACGACTAGAGTCAGTTGAAAACTAAGACAGAACAAGTCACAAGTCGGCAGCGATTCCCAAGCGAAATCATATTCAAAATCTAACTTTTTTCTGATGTACATTCAATATACGCACTTAAAAAAACAATAGTTATCTCCCGAGTTCAGTAACATACTGAAGAGAACGTGCTCAAAACTTTGTTACTTTGTTCTGTGCCAAAGGCTCCTTCATTTGTAATCCATATCTTTTACACAATTTCACAATAAATTTTCAGATGGAGGGAGAGCGAGAGAAATAAAGTCATAGACATCTTCATTTCTTTCTCCATCTTCCATATAGGTACAGATATTTTAAAACCTTTGTCCTATACGAGAGAGAGAGAGAGAGAGAGAGAGTGAGATAGAGAGCTAACAACAAGTCACGTTATTCCACATAACAATGGCTCAGCTTGTCATTCGTCTTCATTTCCAATGATTTTCTCTCAGGCCAATAATTTAATGTCAATGTCAATACTTGCTGGCAAAAGAACGTATATGCAAATGGATTACCAAAATGTTTGAAAAGCAAGACGCATTTCCCTATTTTCCCATTCCCGTCAACCGTCAATCTTCTACGTTTTACTTTATCAGATCACGTCCACATACCTAAATTCTGAAATTCTCAATATTCCCCAAGACAAGAAATACTAATGCGTTCATACCATGTTTCTGATTATGAGAGAAAGAGAGAGAGAAAGGGAGAGAGAGATCTGAATATTTGGCCCGAACGTTTTTGCAAATGCAAAGCGAGAAAAAAAGTTTCGAGTAACGACAGATTACTACTACGATTCCCAGTAGTAATCAGCTAACGGTTTTCTCGATAAGATGTGCACGATAGAATACGTCGAAAGTAAATTAAAGGCACTCAAGACTCAAGGCATAAAGTAAACTTAATAACCCATCAAGCACAAATCCCAAATTCCGAATTCTCAATCGATTGTGCAAAACAAAAAAAAACTTTAAGCGAATCCGTAGTAATCTCCTACCTGTTAAACTATTGTATTATGTATATCTTGAATGAAAGGGCAGATCGTGTACGGTGTTTAGTACATAAAGATAAGTTTATGGACAAGAAGAAAGACAAAAAAAAAACTTCATTCTTCATTCTGATCTGGCAATGAGATGAGAGTACAATTTAAAAGCCATAAATGCCGGCGATAAAATATTCATTCTCGTTCACATGAGGAGATTATCCGTGTAAGTGTATGTACATACGCACACACTGACTTAAATACACTCGAAAAATTACAAATAAATGTTACAACTACCGCACATTCTCTCTCTCTCTCTTTCTCTACTGATACTCAAATGTAATCTGGAATTGCAATCTCTTTGTAGACACTCATTCATCTCATTGTTGAGTGGACGACATAACAATAAATCTTGGAATGGGATCATCATCATAATGCTCTTTTTCTTTTTCTCTTCCTCAAACTTTACATACATAAGAAACTATTGGTATTCCTGATTCTCAAAAAAAAAAAAAAACACAATAGTACACAATTTATCAGTCGATAAATCAGTTGAGTATAGAACAAAAAAGTTGAAAATCTGCAATTCTTATCGTTTCTGGATAAATTTTGACAGTATATGAGAAATTAGTATTCAGTACAGTGAAAATGGAGTGAAAAAGTTTGCGTTTTGTACACACTTTAATTCAATTTGAATTTCAAAGAAGATCATTAAAAATCAGTTCTCATACAATTAGAATAAAATTATTTGGTGAAAGACGACAGAAAAAAACTGAAATGGCTCCTCATAATTAGTATTAACGATAAAAATGTAAGCAATGCAGTGCACATGGTGAGACATGAGACTGCAATATACATATACATACATGTACATAGAGAGATGGACGGAACTATTCAAGTTATACACATAACCATCAGGCCATCAGTCATGAGCTATGGGCAATTACAAGAAAGTGGAACCTAAAATCATTTTGTGATTTCATTTGATATTACCCTACAAAAAAACAGAGTTCTCATATTCCGCTGTACATGAAGCACTTCGATGGAGAGAGAGACTCCATTATGCAAATGTGAATCTCTCGCCAGTTAATATACTCGCCGTTTAACTTTGATGCATATCAAATATTATTGTTTTATTGCTCATTCCTCATCAACTCCCAAAGATAGCATCTCTAAAAAAAATAACAATGAATCCAAGAATTGTTACGCAACAAATGAAGATGAACCATGTAGATATCAAATTACACATTATATCAGTACATGTTCAAAGTTCTTTTTAAAATTATTAAGACTATGACATCATCAATTACGTATACTGAACTTAAAGGTTCACTTCTACTTCTGTCTTCTCACATGTGTATCTCTCTCTCCCTCTCTATAGTGATTTCAATCCGAAACGAGCGATGACGAGTCCTCAACCAGAGTGAGCCTCATTAAATAATATATAGTAGTTATCTCATTGAGGCAGAAAGTATTTAAGGATCATAAAGAAATAAAATGTTATTACAATCCACAATCCCCATTAGGCATTTTTTACACGTTCAACTTTGGAAAGGAAATTGAAACTCAAAAACTCGCTCAAATATATACATATATATGTGTACAAACAAAATATAGTTATGAAACCTGTCTTGAACACCACCACTTGTTTTCATTCCGTCCATTCGGTCATGTATACTCTGGTCATACTAAATCAAATCTCAAAATAAAGAGATTCAGTCTATCAAGACCTAAAGTATTATTTCCTTTTCAATTTTCCATCAAAAAACAAACAAGAACTGCGGGATTCACACACTTACAAGGTAATTTAATCAGTTTGATTGAAGTTATGATTATTTTGTAAAGTCAATGTCAAAAACCTGATAAAATAAGACTGTAATGCCGGCGAAGTGTGTGCAAAGAAAGTTGATTATTATAAGAAAAATGTTATAGTTTTGAGTTTTGAAACAATTTCTATGTATACAATTTCATGTCATACTGATTGACATGGTGTTTGTGAGAAATAAAGTATGCTAATACTAATAACCTATGGGAAAAAGAACATGTGAATATTTGAGCAGTAAAATATGTATAAACCACAAGCAAATATACTCGGTATACATGATATAGAAAAGAACTAGGTATTATACAAGCTTTTTGAGATAAAATGTATAAAATAATGTAAAGTCGTAAAGCTGTGATGTGGGCCCATTACAATTTTTACATGATACATTTCCGATGGTGTTACTCCGTCATGTCTTATGTATTCACATTCACATCAAATCTCGTACATGAGTTGAGAATGCGTAGTCTGTGAAAATCCAATAGAAATGATGTGAACATTTCTATGAGTAACTGGGCGACCAAAAACTACTCATTGTCAGAAACTCTATACAAGACATTCATGGTTGAACACATCAATCAGAAACAATCATGTGCTAAAGAATAATAATGTATGCTGTACACTACACGGTGCTTTTTCGTTTTTTCTTGTGTAAATTGCAATTTGTAATTACTTCGAGTTTTCCCTCTTGCAGAAAATATCTGAGCAAATGATAAAGAAGAGAAGAAGACCAAGAAGAAAAAAACTGTCTCATTTACATATAATTCTCATAATACGCTCAATGTAGTTCGCCTCAAAGCTCTTTTAAAGACTTGCAGAATCCCTGTGTACGATTAACATTAGCGATTAGCTCTTGTTCTGAGGTCTTAGACTGCTCTTAAAAGTACAACTCAAAAGATTACCGTCTCATTAACATTTAAACATTTCCCACCTCACTAATTCTACATACATTCAACAGAGAAAATTGTACTACGATGAATGTCTCTCAGAAAAATCTCAGATTAGTATATAGGCAGTCAACTGGAGAAATAGAGAAACGAGAAAAGCCACACAACTTATGAAGATTCTCAGGATTAATTACGTCAGGGGGAAGAAAGAAATTCCATCACAACATGGAAAACACAATAACTAAAACACTGTGACTCTGACTGACAGCATTTTACGAAATCCAGAATCTTCCATTTACATACCACATTACTTATTTACTTCTTTTTCACTATAAAATGTGTAATGCACAATTTGATTCGAATGAAAACATAAAATACTGTCGACTGTAAGTAATATAAATTGTTGTCAACGAGCTGTGTGTACGGACAATATTACGAGTGAGGGATAAACGTAAATTTTCCAACCGTGATCCGTGCTCCCAAAATCCTGTACATTTGATTCTGACATTTCCCAATTCAAAATTCAGATTTCAGATTTTTTGTTACTTCCTACAGAAAAAAACAAGAGGCTTTTTCAGGGAGCGAAGCTCTCCTAATGGTATTCCCCCGTCTGTCTGTCCATCCGTCCGTCTGTCCTTTTCACGATTACAACCAAACGGGTTGACCGATTTACATGAGGTCTTTTGAAATACCATTGTCATGACTCGAGTAAGGTACACATTGATTTTAGTGAGCCTGGGGTCACAGCGCGGAGTTATAAGGGGTCAAGTAAGGCCAAATGGCAATTTTGTGCTGAAACGAATTTGTAGCATAAAATCTTACTGTACACCAAAAATTTGGTTTCAGAATTTGTTTTATCGTTTTCGTGTGAGGGGAAAATATGAATATATTCGGTTCAAATTCATTTTGGTTTCCGGACAGACTGACAAACGTGCGGGTTTTTTTGCTTCAGAATGTTTTTGGTTTAACCTTCGCTCCCTTTTTTGTACTATGTACAAATGTTTATCTTTATACATGCATTAAATAAATAACTTCTAAACATTTTTTTTTTTTGCCAAGTTTACTCACACGAGAAAAGAAATGGACGATGGGTAAAAATGTAATTTCACTAGCAACAACTCTCCACAAACATGTAGATTCTACTGTAGAATCAATACAGTAAATATTCCACACTCACCTACCTATTCTTCATGTCCAGTTTTCACAAGAAAACAAACTTTCAACTTGATGTTTCAATGTTCCCAAAAACTTTTCGCAGCAAAAAAAAGCAGAACAGGATTTTTTTCACATTGTACATACAATCAAAATGTGTGTATTTTGTATTTTATTGTAGCTCTATACATGATTTTCATTCTATCAATTAATGTGTGTAAAATCCATGGGCTATGGGAACACATGATTGTGGAAATTATGTGATGGATGATCGTCGAATACACATTAAATATCATGTAAACGATTACTAATGTAACAAGTTTTGAAATTTTGAGTCCATTGTAGAAGATTTGCGAGTACAACAAGTAAAAACAAAAAACAAGCCCAGGCAAGGAAAGAAAATAAAACAAAACAATTTCCATTATAAATGTCTTCCTACAAATTCTATATTGTTTTCCATGTTTTTACGGAGGAAAAAACTGACACATCTTCCTCATCTTGAATGATTTGGACTTTCAACTGACTGTATACACTGTTCGAATTGCACATAATTTAACGTTTAATTACTCACACTATTTACGAGAACGTCCCGTTATGTAGATGCAAATCTTTAATAATTTTTAAATACATGTTACATAATGGTAGGTTTCTCTTCACTTCTCATCACCCCAACTGAATATCATAGTGAAGCCTACTTAAAAAATCTCACATTTAAAACACTCTCATTATCCACACACACACACACAAACACATACAGACAAAAAAAGGGACAAAAGTATAAAACCAAAAAACTGAAAACAAAAATCTCATTATCATTTTTCCTTTCGCCCTTAAAAATTAAAATTACTTCCTCCATGCACGCAATGCCACAAAAGCATCTTTTCCATATTTCAACCCCAAGTTAACTCCCTTTTAGAACTATAGCATTCAAAGTACAAGTGAAAAATGAAAAGAATCATATATAATAACATGTACCATGTTCTAGTTACATTACTATTGCTATTCATCAGGTAAAAATACCTTAACCGTATGTATATCAGCTACATATATATAGATATCCCGTGCATATTATTATGTGAGACCGTGTATTTACTCGACACCAAGTGTTGAAAACTGAGAAAAACATCCCAATTCTTTCACTGTGTGAATGAGGTAATTATTCAAATTATCCTTTAGCCTTCTAACGATCTAACGATGGTTTACTCTGCCCATGGCTATATACTTTTCCTAACTTATTATGGTAACCAAGACCCATTCTCTGTATTCTCCAGACTCCTCTTCCCAGTTCATATAATGCAATATCATAGACACAATCCTTTCCATTTCACCAAACTATACACAACATAGAAACAAATCCAAATTATATTTTATATGATTATCACAGGAGCTGTGAGCAACACAATAGCAGTAAAGATATACAAATACAATATCCCAGAAAGAGATAAAGAAAATGTAAGACATGTACAGACGCCGTATGATACATACGTATATATAAATAAATATATGAATATATAACAAACTACATAGCACATGCACATGGATAATATGATGTCTACAAACCATACAGACGAGCGAACATCATTTGCTTATTATCATATTAACAAGAATGAAAAATGAAGAAATATCTTGACGTGTATTTATAGTTATGAGGAGTACTCGGTCGCTCTCTCTCTATCTAAAGGTATTTTTCTCCCTGATTCTGATTTACTCACACGAACGGACAGACTGGCAACACTCTCCACGCTAACCACGTAACAAGATTCGTTTTATAATCCTTCAAGATCAGTTCGTGTCAGCCGGACTTGGAGGAGTCCGACTCCGAATCCCCGATGGAATGTTCACAATCCACACATATACACATAACACGTATATCTTACATACTTAACAAATCTCTATCTATATTCATCTGCTAAAACAGAGGGAATCACGAGAAAATATCTCTCTACATACTACAAATGGAACAAGTCTCTCTCTCGTTCCATCTATTCTGTATATATTTTCTACACAGTCAATGTTCAGATTGTAAATTACTCGAGTCAAATTACGCTTCTTTGAAATTATACAAGTACACAAGAGAGCAGCATCTAGACTACATGTTGCCGCGATGCTAAATACTCGAGACTAAATACCTTCACAGGTTAGGTTTGTACATATTTTCATGTTGCTTTGTATTTTGATACATAAATCCATGATATACAGACTTGGCTGGAAGACAGAATGAACAACTGAGAGAAACACATAGGGAGAGATTTCCCGTAGGACGTCTAGGGAATGGAAATGCGTGTGAGGAGTGAACTGAGAAAACTGAGGATACGTCGACTCCTCTCGACAGCAGAGAAACATTCAAATAGGAAACGCTTTTACATTATCATGTGTGTATCTACACACTCTCTCTCTCACACACACACACACACACACACATACCTTTAATCAACAGGTGAGTGAGTGAGTGAGAGTATCTCGACTTGTTCCAGTGAAAATAAGCACCTTTCTTCACTATTCAATCGAATCCCAATTTGAAATGCTCTGTCAGCCAAAGTCAGCCCAACAATGGAAAAAAGGATGCTTCAACTTATATTCATTGTGGACTCTACAGAGTTCCTCTCCAACACTCAAAAAGCCACAACCAACCAACACCATCACCACAACTAACGATGTGTAAGCATAAGCAGAGAAGTCTGCCAATCGGCAAAATATGTGTTGATGCTAAAGAAAAGGTTGGCTCTCCGATTCTCCTCTCCCTCTCATTTCGTTTTCTCTCGTTCTTTTCCCTCTCTCTCTCTCTCTACCACTTCCATCTCGTCTAGTCAAAGTAATTACAGGGTCAGGCAGTCTCAAACTCAACACTAACAAGACGTAAAGGTCAGGCACTCTGGATTCTTTTTATTCTCATTCTCATTCTGAATCCAAGTCAATCAACATGCATACATATCCACATGCGTGTAATAATAATATATTTATATACCTATCGGCTATTATCTTGACTATGAGCATGACATATCCGAAAACAAAAACAAAACGACAAAGTAAATGAGAAAAAAAATGCCTTCATTCTACTTTACTTGTTAGAGCTCAACTGAAGAGAAGTACATTATAATTCGTTCATTCCTTCGTTTGTTCTATATGCAGTAATAATGATAATGGTTTGAATTTCAACTGTACAATACATTGTTTTTTGTTTTGTATCGTAGGGTATTTTCATATGTCGGGTTCACAGTAAAAGAAAAGCCAATGAGCATATAATAATAACCCATTTAATATTTAATAATAAGCTGGAACCCATTTTCTACGACTATCGGCTTTGTTCATAGAGTCTGATGAAGCTTTGTCTTTGACCATATCTACCGAGTTTTTAATTCAATAAACCGAAAGGAGAAATCGGAGGAAATAAATATTGTACCCAATCCAAAGTCACAACATATTTCCCCTTGATCATTGATTTGCAAAGGAAAGTACGTATCTGAACTTGATCATTTTAATTTTGAAAGTTCTTCTGCAATATGTAACCAATGACAGGGAAATGTGTACATACTAAACTTTTCTTGAATTCCTATACCTTGGTTGTGTCAACGACGACAATTGAAACGGTAAATCCACGGCTCATTGTATAAATTACGTTGTCAAATATGAGGAAACTGAAAACACCTGTATGGATTTTTACGCCTTCCCTCTCCACTCCAGTGTAATCAGGAATCGGGAATTACTGTAATGTCTGTAATGGTATTACATTCTAAATGGGATTTTAATCCATGGTCTTGCATCACCCTACATACGATCTATGAACTTCAAAGTAGTCCGAGTAAAGTAGCCGAAGAGCAGGAGTTTTAAGAAGATACTTTGACTGTCATTAACCATTCACCCATTTACACTTTCAGAAGATTTTTCTTTTCTTTCAGGGAAATCTAATCTTCAATCAACATCACCGCCATAACTATTATCATTATAATGGTTCATATGTACAGAAGAAGATATACCGTATGTTTTTATATTTATCCAGAATCCAAAAATCATGAACATCAGCAGTCTCTATCTATATAATATACGGACGTGCTTTGGAGCTCTGTACATTTCGACGCGACTCATCCTCCTCTCACACGCCACAATCTTGCTCCAGTCTCTCTCCATCTACACACTACACAGATTCCCTTTTCCCACTAACCTGTGAACATGAATTAGATGAGAAAATAAGAGACCCTTAAATAATTCGAGAGTCATTCAGTTCAACTCAAAATCATTTTCCAGCTTAAAACTCAAGCCGCTATTCTTTTTTCTCGTTCTCTTCGTATCCCAAAATCCACTGACAATGAGTATTAAGTCGAACTACAGAAAATGACGAAGAAACTTGAAGGAATCTTTATGATTTAATATTTTATACATTTTTACAGAAATTTCATTTTGAAACTTTTCAACTACTTAAAGATTCACATATCGAGTTTTTTACGATGCGAAATTTATAGCGTGAAATTGGAAAACCGCAATTCATAATGTTTTCGTTTAAGAAATAAAGTATAAACTATATATATATTACATTTTCCGTATGACCAATGTATGTACCTACATAATTCATACGAGTAACTGCGCTCTCCCTCTCTTTCTCTGTGATTTTTCTTGATAAGAAAATGGGATACTCGGAAACGAGGTGTCAATGTCAGTCGTATGCTCAAGTTGTAAACGTCAGAGCGTCAGTTTGAGTGAGTCAGTCGTCAGTCATATATATTTTCATATGAAGTCATGCTACTGATAAGATCATGCCACAGAATGAATTTCCAAGTCTAATCGAACATATCCAATGATTCCATTGGAATTCTTTCCATTTCAGATTCCAACCCAATAAGAATATACAAACATGTATGAAACATACTACAAATATTATTGTTAGCCCAAAAGTCAATATAACAAGTCTTCTGCAGTTCCTTGTAAATACATCTAAGCCGAATGAAGAAGCTTTAGGTGAAAAAAAGAGCTACCCTAAACATTCTTCTTCTTCTTACTACGACTACTATCGTATATAGGTATACTCTTGTATACTTGGTCCACTTGGATTGTGACGTGATTTTGAACATTTTCAAACAAGTTGCTGCATTTCTGGCCCTGTATGTTCTATTGTATTTTTTTTAACATTTTTTAAATGCACCAATGTACACCCCATTTTTCTATTGTATTAACACTTACACTTACTCTGTATGTATCAGTTTATAGTCTACAAATATCGGACGCAGTGGCAGTTGTTTTCTTTAGTTTGTTTTCACCTTACTTATCGTTAGACCATGTTCAAGTATTGAGAACCAAGAAAAGGCCATGGACCATGGCATCATCGTCGAAAAATATTCTTCTTCTTTATTCTATTTTGACACACACTCAATCCATTCTATTTGTTGTTCATTGTAATATATTCTATTATATTATTGTTATTATTACATCATATAGTATATAGAGTCTGTACAGCAGCCTCCGAAATCTTTGCCAGAGTAACTACTGTTACCTATGTAACAACAGAGAAAACTAATGCTTGTACACTTGATAGAAGCTCGAACTAAAAAAAAATGACCGAAAATATGATAAGTTAAAATGACAAACTTTAATATTTTTTTCTCTCTGATACTCTTGAGTATGGGAAGTAAAGAAGCAAGACGGTTGGAGTCAGAGCCATGCAGAAAGTAGATAAAGCTAAGAGAATTTAAGAATTGGTGTGAAGAGACGAACGAGAGAGAGAGAGAAATGATGAGTTATAGTCTGTTACAGTGTGTGAAAAAAAGAAAAAATCAACATGAGTCCATTGAAAAGGCAAAGGCAAATCGGTGTGGAAAAAACTGTCGAATCATTTCACACTCTTAAAAGATTATTGTTCCACTGCACAATCCCATGTCATAAACAGAACATCCGAGCACATTGCAATGCACAAGTGATACAGTGAGTACTGAGTCCTCATCACACATTTCTATCTCTGTATATCTACCTTCAGATAGATACACACATGGACTCCTTGAAAAGATATTTTTTTGTTACCTCTTCCACACTTTCAACTCTTGGCTACCTAAGCTTTGATTTCAACTTGAACAATCCCTTCAAAAATTTCTTCTCTCTTTCTCTTCCTCTCGCTCTAAATCTACATTCTAAATCTACAAATACATTCTAAATATATTTCATTTTATATACGTTTTATACGTATGAAAGTATGAACGTATGTGTATGTGTAGTGTCCATATACAGATATAAACACAAGAGAAAAGAAAAGACAGAAAAACTACCTTGCGAGAGTAGTGAGAGGAGAGTAACTGTTACAATAGTCCAAGTATAATTCAAATTCATATAAATACCTTACTTGAACTTTGTTTAAAAAAAGACATTGAATTAACAGGAACACGTACATTTTATATCATATTACATAAGCATGAGCAACGAACCTTACTTAACTTACTTAAGAATTAGAATTGGATTTTTTTAGAGTCACTCTATATTTTTCAATGTCTTCAAAACATCTAAAACATTCTTACCTCTTGGATTGACTTTCCTTATCTTATCATTTAATTTCGACTTCGACTTCCCATTCAATCCAAATACTTTACCAGCTTTACCTTGCATTTAATACATATGAAGGATCTTGTATATATTTAGTGACGAGACTTTATATACTACATCACTTTGAGTTTGGAAGTTTGGAAGTTTGGATGAATTCAAAGATTCAACTTGAGACTTCAAACCTCAAACCGAAGTCTTTGTCTATCTTATCTCTCTCCTCTTTCTTTTTTCTCAACGAAACATCTTCTTGGTTTTTTTTTCCTTCGTCTTCGTCTTCTTCGGTCTCTGAATCTTTTTCTCTCATATATTTAAATAGAACCAAATGTGAGTGTACAGTATACAATTGCAGCGTACAACAATTACAGAGATGCATTTTATACAGTCATCTGAATATCATATACATAATATATATGCTTTGTATACATTTCCATTGTCACAGGAAAACCTTTGGGTTCAGAATACGATTGTCCATGTGACAAAGTGAAGCCTCAAACTAACGATAAGTACATATACGTGTTAAAAAATGCATGAGAATAAAACCTTTCCTTCATGAGATGACTATTTCTATATTATTCTAATTGAGAGTCATTCCATTAAATTAGTTCATTTACTTACCGAACCAAAACAGGAAAGATATTTCAAAGACATATATTCTAATTACATATTTTATAACAAGTTCATTTCATCGATATTGACTGACATACTGATGTGTGATGTGTAAGACACATTTGAGACTATACCGCACAGTATATACTCTATAGAGAGGGGAATGGCTACCTTTTGTATTATTATTATGATGAGGCCGTTTGGGAATAATTCTCCAATTGTATAATCTTCCCTATATTCACATGATAAAATCTAATGATAGACTTGGGTAATGGAAATGAATATGCTACCCAAAATCCAAAGTCAACATTCGACATACCAAGTGGTTCTCTGATAGGGGTACTAAAGTTTTTTGAATTAACGAGTCATATTTTATTACACGCGGTAGAGTCATTTCACACACGCTTACTCTTTAACTATAATATAACCTTAGAATTTACTTAAATGTACTTAAATACTAGTACAGTTTTCTCATTTAATAGATCCGCAAATATTCATAAAATTGATACATATCGTATAGCCAATCAATTTAAATTCTATTCATATCTCGAAATATGAAAGAATAACGGACACGGAAGGAAATATCGATATTTCATCGTACACAATGTTATTTACAAAATAACAATACCATATAAATGTAGGCATCCCATGTATTCCAATTATATAGCAAACCAGAAAAATGCAATATTAAAATTGCATAAACTTAGTTCAACTTACAATTTATTCCGGTGATAGGAATCCAAATTAAATATTCTCGTACTTGATTGTAATTTAATTTTAAATTCGTTAGCAATCACTAGTCCGAATTAATCAATTAATCAATGCTGTCACGTCAAAACTGTCCACAACCCACGACAGTTGTTCTACCGTTTCACATTCAAATCACTGAAATCAACCTTCTGTACCAAAGGTTGTAACACCAAATTAAAAATAACAATATGTCACTTTGGATTGTCCAAAAAGTTTTACAAAGAGACGAATCAGCCTGATTTTTTCATCCCGATGATAATGATGACAAAGCTCTGGAAAAGACAAAGCTAGTCAATTAGAATCCTAAACGGAGATTATCATCTTTATATTGTTTAGTCACTCAGAAGATTATACTTTTTCTCTCGGTTCCTTCACACTCGACGAGTCCATGTGAAAAGTCTCTTCGTGAGAAAATTACGAGAGGGAAAGAGAGAGAGAGAGTGAGAGAGAGCACATGTGTAATTTCACTGGACACCATCCAACATCATCATATCACACGATGAAATGCAATAATGTGAAGCAAGAAAAATTACCTCTTGAGTATCGTCACGTAGTTTCTGTGTTGTATAATTCACCCGGAGAAAAAGAAACACATGATTTTACAATCCCAACCTACTAATCACACACATCCTGAGCAATTTTTATTAGAATATCCTTTGCCCGTATTTTTCCATGCAATGACACAAGCTGAGCAATGTTCTCGAGTAGTCCCCTTCTACTCAACACACACACACACACTCACAGCCTACACACACACTTGTTTATTCTCTTTAGATTCTGTGAGGAGCGACGAGATTTTTCGAACATGACCGTTCTTTATCCAAGACAAGACTGAATGTCTGACTGAGGATGACTACGAGAGTTAGACTGGGGGGACTGACTATAGCTAGAGATAGAGCTAGATGAACGTGAACGCTGGCTGAACCATTTCAGCTTGAGAGTTATTGCGAGGCAACAAGGCAACCGTATACATATTACGTACTCACATTTCCCTTATACAGATAGTAATAATACACAAGTGTACTATTGCTTTCATCGTCCGTCCGTCAACTAACTATATCTCTTCCACTTCCATATAATCTATAAACACCTCGACACAAGCTTATACACACACGATGAACCAACCTTTATCAGAATGCTTAAATTTTGTATGAAGTCCAATCAAGAATACCTTCTCCTTACATACCTTCCGTCACACTGTGTGTACTCAAAATGCACATTATATACAGGAAAAAATACACTGCATTTTATACACTAGCACGAACAAATATGTATCTACATACATACATCAGAAACCAATACATACATACCAATATTATTCCACTTATTTTTATACTCACCCACAAAATATTTTCTATCTACACATCACTCTACACGTCTACACACACTACATACATACATATGAGATAGATCATACCTCAACTACACTTAACACAAACGCATATACTCAATCCAGAACTATAGCGTGGTGGCTTCACGACAGACAACAAGGTACGAAAATGAACAACAATAAACTTTTAACTTAAAGTAAAGTAGCCTGAACTTCCAAATTTCATGAGCCCAACAACATACATACACAGATATATATAAAACCATTTTGTATGCACGTATGCATGTCGCATCCTAATATAACTACAAGTACACGTTGTTAAGTGGGCATCACAAAAGTAAAACGTTATGAGATAACAACAGAAGAACGGACAGAAATCAGCAGGGAAATAAAATACAGATATGTATAAGAATAAGGGTACGAGAAGGACTCTACTCATGTCGGTACATATGAAGGTTTTTCTTTGCTATGCCGGTATATATAGTGGATGGTTGTGTTCCTTACTGAATCCAATGACAAGTACAAACTTCTAAGAAAGAAAATATGTAGGAATAAGGAGTTCTTTCCTCCACGAACCTCCACAAGAAACAAAAACCCGATAGCAACGAGCATGTGTATTCCTATACATACAACTACATACATATATGTACACATATTTAGGCTTACAACAAAATACATATGTAATATTGAAACCATTATGTACTTAGGTGCGTATTGGATTAACTTGGACTGGACGTTTCTCGTTATAGCTTTCGAACTAGACTTTTTATTCTTATAATATTTTGCACAAATAATGAGTAATGTGTGTGCGTACTCATTCTTATCCCCGAGTATTTGTGTCACGCCACGTATGGCCACTGACCCGACCTTTTACGGAGACCTTTTTTGACGCATTTTCCGGACTCATCAGCGACGTTTCCTCGGATTTTTCTGCATTTTCGTTTGAATTCTTGCAAGTTTCATGACTTTCTAGAAAGGTCAAGCCCTCGTCTTTTGGATATAGCCCAAAATCGATTGATTCGACGTCGAGGTACATTTGGGGCACTTTGTGCTTTGAGGACAAATTGAATGCTTTGGTCCTGCAAGTATGAAGGCACGTCTTTGGCGTAATGGGACGTTTACATGTGGGGCCAAAGCAAAATATTACTATTTTCTTGATGTTAATGAATGAATGAAAGCATCCGTGTGTTTGAATTTGAATTGAAACATTCATTTAAATACATATTTCTATTAGTTATGCCCTTGCAAAGTATTGACTGGAAATGTTGCCAAAACTGTCCATAGCTTGGCAAAGTTAAATTTTTTCGGGGAATTTACTTTTCTTCTTCAATTTTTCTTTACATTCAACTTGAGAAGGGTTGGGAGAGTGAAAATATTACCATCCTGGAGTCTTGGCTGGTTCAAGATGGACGTCTCATCAGTAGTCACAGCTATTTTGGACGTCTTTTTTTGTCGAGTTTTGGCCATCCTTTTTGGGCTCAATATTTTCTTATCGCTGTTGCATTTCGGGACAGTTTATTTTACCCTCACTGCCTCACTACAATCCACAGTTTATGCTTGTTAACATGCATGAGAAACTGCTTTCAAATATTCAACTTTTCAGCAGCAGCATCCAGAATTGACGACGGGTTTTTCAAAAAGTGCTTTTTCATGTCTTTAGATGTTTAAATGCCGGTTTTGATACTAGTAAATTCTTTTTGAAAAAGATATTTTAAGAATCCTTAGACTTTGTAATGTAATAATATATTGTCGATTTTGGACAGCCTTCTTCTGTAAATTACTGACATGAAAAATTCGAGTATTTCCTAACCTAATCCACTATTCCAAATAATGATTATACTCACTTGTAGAGCTTGAAATGCTTAATCAAAAACACTAAATGTGCAATTAAAATATTTCCAAATAGCCATCTAAATACCGCCAGCGCGCCAGTCCAAGTTAATCCAATACTCACTTTATGTATATCGTGCTCTATGTGCCTTTCTCGGGTTCCAAATAAACACTCACTATTAGACTAGGCACGTCCTACATATACATGTATCATTATTAATTGGCTCCTTGAGGCCTTTCCCGTCCAGCCACCACCACGTCCACAAAATCTCCGTATGTACATATTTTGCGTACACTATGACAAATGTAGACTATACATCCGAAACGAAACACAAAAAACCCCAAAAAAGCATATATGTCATATACCCCGAGTGAATTTCTACCTCATGGATGACAGTACATGAATAACCATAACCCAAACAAGAAAACGATAAGAAACAGTAACAATCCCTAGTGCCTGTGTGTTGAGTACCTGTAATTTACAAAGCTCATGGAGTTGTGCAGCTTTAACACCACGGATACACTGAGGTTCAAATCTGTCTGCAAAAAGTATGTACATGTAATAATGTATGCGTGAGCATTGTATAACTGTGTATGTACATGTATGTATGTATGTACGTTTTAAAAGTTGATCTTTGAAGACTTTAGCCCACACTTTATGGTGACAATTTTTTTTTACCGTCATACTTGACCATTGACTATTAGCCAACCATTAGAATACCCTCACCATGTTTATGTTTACTCAGTCAGTACTCAGTCTCTCTGACCACTATGGAAATGAAAACGAGGACAGATGAACAAGACAGGATGGAGTGAGCTCCCCAGATAGCAGACTGCTAATGAAACAAGTCAAAGACTGAAAATCTGGATGTTCACTCCTGGATTTGGATTCTGGATCATAATGACCATTTCCTCCAAGTACATACTGAAATATAACAAAAGACCAGGCGCAGGTAGAAAAAATAATTGTGAAGGAGCAAAAGATGATAACAGCGGACTGCGGAGGCAAGTGACTTAACACAAGTACAAGATGAATACTTTCTGTCAGTTTTTACAGTTTACACCTTTTCAAATACTACTACCAAGAAAGTCCACATGTAACATCTGTAAAAATCTTCTCCAAATCTCTCCCTCTGGTTTTATTCTCTCTTTTTTTTAGAAAAAAAGTCTATGGTAATGCGTAGTGTGTGTGTGTGCGTTCGGTTGTTCATCGTAGCTATGGTACAACAGTAATAAAGAAACACGCTTACATAAAGCACACCACAATAATAATAAGTAATAGGTCTACTATACTACGACATACAGCGTATGGAGAGTATGGACTTGATATTCCATGAAATATTGGAATACACACACACATAATAAACACCCACTCACTCACGCGTTTCTTTTCGTTAACGTGCCTTTTCCTTTACTATTCAGAGAGATGAGAACAGAGGAAACCCTTCAAGAAAATGAATTATGACGACAAAAATAATCATGTGTTCATCTTGTACACTCAAAGAGGAAAAAACTCATCTTAATCTCATCTGTTTCTTTATTCTACTGCTAAAAAAAAGTTATACACAATTTTTTCTTTTATACGCGTCAAATGAACGTGCCTCCTGTATTCTGTAATTTTCTTCTTCATTCATTATGTATTTGTATTAAAATATATTAAACATATATGCTCGTGTTGTTCATAGGGCCAGCGGCAAGCACAGAATAATACAGGTGGAATACAGAACAAAGAACAATCTTATACAAGATTGCAATTGCAATTACATTTTCTTCCCTTTTTCAGGTTTACTCATTTTCTACTTCTTCTTCTTCTTTTTTCACTCAATCTCATTTTTACCTGACATCACAAGCTACTGCCGCCGTGTCTACTCTGTACCTAACCTACGAACGCTTTCTTTATGCTTTTTTTTTGTTGAAAAATATCCCTATATGCTTCTGTATTCTGTATACACACATGAATTACTGTCCGAGACTAACCTACACGTGAAATCAACACGGTACACAGGTGAGCATAGATTCGTAAAATGAAATGTCCAAACCGGAACTGAGAGAGTCGAACCTAATAATTCATCGAGAAACACACACGTACCAAAACAAAAATGCGAACATGGAAAAGTCAAGAAAAATCCTTAATGATATGCATTACTTTTCACCTTCTGCGTAATCATTATCACATCATCACACACTTGGACGTCTCTGGCTCAAAAGCAAGCGACTACTGACTCACTTGTGTATGTATGAGCGTATATATGTATGTATATATATGTGCATTCCAAAGCAAAGAACCAACTACCCCTTTCATAATTTACATATTATCAACCTGAACTATATAAAGATATATCTTTCTTTCTTTCTTTCTAGGATTCTCAACCTACAATCAGTCCAATGGTGTGATTCTTACCAATTACAATTAAAAATCAACATGATAGAATGAAGGAATCGCCATTACTATACTGACCACAATCATCCAATCGAGAAAAAATCTCATTAAAAATGTAATGTTCTGTTTATTGGAAGAGTGTAGGATTGGACGCCTGGACGCAATTAAAACTGTCCGTCTCGTCTTTCACTATAGTGAGAATCTCAAGTGGTCCGGCTCTGTACGCGGATTTTCTCGCTCCGACTGCTCAACGCTGACGAGAAATCAAATGGGAAAAGGCATTTACATATACTTTCTACGTGCGAAAGAAAAGTAGCGTTTGAAATGTATATAGACTAGCCCCGACTGTGTGAAGCTTCGTCATTCCTTTTCTTATTTGGTTTAAATATTCTCACTCTCATTCTGCGAGTGAGAGGAGACTTCAAAAGAAATTGGAGTTGGTTTTATCACGTCTATGATTTCATGAAAAATAATTATGATGATGAATAAGATGATGATGTGGAGCCTTCCCATGACCTCCCGATACCAATAACCAACCTCGACGTTATATTAAAATAATATTATCGTGTCTATCGATATCTCTCTACAGTATAATCGGAACCCTGGCATTTCATATTACAGTGAGTTTTCCATTTCTAAAATGACTATTCGCATTTGATTTCTCATTTCTCATGCTCCTATATCATTTTTACTGCCCCAAGTTTTCATTACAAACACTCACATTAAAAACACTCATTGATAATCCAACACAATGGAAATAGCCAATTATTCTGTAATGATGTGCAGATTTAAAATTATAATTTTTTTCTAAGACAGAGAGAGAGAGAGAGAGAGAGAGATTCCTTCCATTGAATTGCCATTGTCCATAGTTCATGAAATCGCTATTCAATTATACCACGAGTTGGGATTCACAATATCCTACAAACTACCATAGACAGCGTCTGGACTCTGACTTACTGGACCTGGACAAGTTGAACAGTAAAACGTTTTACGACTTTTTTTCCCTTCGACAAAAAGAGCATGTAGAACACTCAAAGAATTTCGATAAGCACTTTTTAAACACCATCAAATCATCATCCATCCACAGCGAAAATAACAAGCATGAGCTATCAGCTCAAGTCGTCTCAAGTCTATTACGTAACCCAAAACAAATATAGGAAACACCAAACAAGCGACCGATCCTCTCTATGTATTAGACATGGTGTAAAAATCTACTCTGGACTTTTTTTTAACATACGTCTTAAAACATTAAAAAAATCTACAACCACATACATATGTATATGCTGGTAGGAATGAAATCGAGTAATATCCATACACATAACACATGTATATGCTGTTCTAACTTCCAAGACCGAGGGACCCTTCTCAAAACTTAGCAGAACAAATAACCATAACAATAATTCATCGTTTAAATCACCTGGGTTTACTTCGGTCATCATCTTATTCCTGTTATTAGCGCCTCAGATTTTTACATAACTACTCAAACAAATGTATGTACATACATCCAGGCACCTTTCTTTACTCTGTCTTATAGTTTTTTCCCCCTTTTAAAAGTTTTATGACTAACGATTTACACTATACACTACTCGGAATCACTACATTTCCCAAAGGATCAATAATAATAAAATCCTAAACTACAAGATGTATAAACTTATCCCTTTCTTTTGTCAAAGAAAAGAAAGAAAAAACACTATATACGGGAAACACCAATAAAACTATGGTTTATAATTCAATGCTTGATACGATAGAATAGACGAATAAATCCTATAATTCAATAAGATATTTGTTGAACTCTTTCCTGAAAACAATTCCATGCAAAGTTGTACCGTATTTACTCTGCACAGGAGTTTGTGATGCTTAGTTATATATATATATACATGATAACTACTGTTGCTTTTGGGAAAACTGATAAATCATGAAATCATAAATCAATCGTTGAGAACATCTGACGTTGACAGGTCCACGAGAACGAAAGAGAGAGCGAGAAAGATGAAATCTAGCCGTCGTGATATGTTTTTCATTTGGCAGGCATTATTTTTTCCCGTTAGCAAAGACACTGCATGTATATAAACAGATATAGATATATGACAAGAAAAATCCTAAGGTTATTATGTAATCCTTAAGTCCTTAATCGTAATTGAAATCGCAAGATCCAGGATCAAAATGTAAAGAAGCCAAAAAGGTTGTGTGAAGAGAAGAGACGAGACAACAGGACAGAAGCAGACGGGAGAGGAAATTCTTTCCCTGTAAAGTGTTGGCAGTAAGTTTTGATAAAAGATAAATCCTTTAAAAAAATACAAGAAAAAAACACTTGACAAAGTGATAAATAAATATACAAAGTGACCACAAGGAAAACATTTCAGCCAGCTTATCGTTGTCTACTCTGTACATTGGACACAGTTTTTAAATGTACATCTATTTGGTAAAATTTAACAAAAATTACTTGGTCATATCAGTTTCAACAGCATCGAACACTAAGGGTAACGCTACTAAATGCATCATTTGACAATACATGCAGTATGCACTTCACTCGAGTCGACAAAGAGAGAGAGAGAGAGAGAGAGATTGTGACAAAATTAAACACTTTCCATACGATTATATTTATGTATTTCGTATTTGCATACCTTTGCACTTACAGTGAATACTCTAAGCATAAAAACATCACAAGTTGCACAATTTTTTTTTCTACGAGTATATGAGAACCAAAACAAACCAGCTGCATGCATATCTTATCAAAAATATTTTTATATATGAACGATAAGTCCATTACTACAACAACGCATGAACTTTGGCGTTGACTTTCCAGTCATGAACTTGAATTGATAAAAGGATAATAATAAAGAAATAAAACGTTTTCTTGTCTTTCTTAGGTCAGTCGCCACTTTGTAAAATTTGAATTTACTATGGAAGGAAGTTTTTTGTACTTTGATAAAAAGTTATTCTACTACTTCAAAATAAAATCAATTTCAAAAAATGTCTTTTAAAAAACATCAAATCTCATTGTACTTATAAATCTGAAGATACAAAATCGGAATGGAAGAAAAACACAGAATAATCTGTCAATCGAAGCTCATTTCAAATGCAAGCAATGAGCTTCTTTATCATGAATAAGGAATAAGTCTCTCTTGATTTGAGTCTCTCTCTCTCTCTTTCCATCTGACAAAGCCTATATAGTTAAACGTAAGATGAAAAAAAAAAAAGTCACAGCCGAAGCACTTTGCCGTCATTCTCGGACTTGTATACTATATACTCTTCTTCTGCTACAGATGAGGAGGTGTCGGACGAACGAGAGAGTGAGACAAACTAACAAGAAAATGTTATTCAACTTTTAAATCCACCTTCACTTCATCATCATCATATCATCTCCAGTGAATATATTAAATACATTATATTACTAATCTCAAAACATAAATCATGTTTAACTTTACCATATGCATACAGTCATATAGTATATAGGTATGCTCGTACTTTATAGTTGTGAAATATTATGAGATATTCTAATCTACCAGGTTTTTGTAAAATTGCCTTTGTGTGAATGGATTTTCTATTTATCTAGCAACGGACTTGGACTCCAGTCACCTTCTTATTAAGAACAACATGTAAGAGGAGGATAAAGTAAAATACAAATAATCAAATAAGTAGCACCAGCTTCTTTTTCATTATTCGAATTCTTTCAAGTTCTCAAGTAGTTCTCTCTCTCTCTCCCTCTCAAGAGTAGAAAAAAATGGTTTTGAGTGACTTGAATAATTGGGAGTGAAAAAAAATTTAATTATTAGGATTAGACACAACATTGTTATTTACTTATTGTGAAATCAAAGTCATGATATTATTCAGAATTTTGACAGATGACGTCATTATACACAGCGAAAAGAAATTTCAACTGAGCCTTCCGATAAGAAACTCTAACAATGTTGTCTGCTAATATTGCCCATCGTTTATTATATAAAAAGCAGCTATCTTTAATGTATTTACGTCTAGACTCAAAATGTTTTATTTCAAATTGAAAATGGAATTTGGCTAAAAAATATATATATACCTAGTCGATAGTCGATATTGATAAAACATTATTCATTTTCATTTCTAGAATTCAGAAAACATGGGAAACAGACGACAGACAAGATTTTTTTCCCCTATTCACATGAGCTTCATGATGATGACTTGATTTCCTTTCAGATAAGCTTAATTTATTCTACAAAAAAAATGCCCTCGAGAAATCCTCTTCAAGTACAAAATTAATAAGTGAGTGAAAAAATCTAGCAAGCTTTTTCATTTATGAGAATTATAAAATACAGATACAGATAAACACCTGGAATTTAGAAGAATATGGAAATTTACTCGCTGGAGTGATGTCCTAATTTGAAGAAAGACTTTTGTATTTCATACAAATCCTACGTATATCAATGCATATACAATATACATACATGTCATTATACACATACGTTATGATATAGGCAGTACGAGAATAAGTAATAGCAAAAAAAAATCATTCCAATCTTGATTGATGTGAGCCAAGGAACCGTAACCGGCTTTTTAATCCATTTCGATCAACTCTAAGATCCTTTTCTCTCTCTCACTCTTTCAGTCTTTCTTTATAACTGACATGATTATTTGACTTATCATACTTCTGTTCCGACTATAATGCACACACAAGTTGTTCTGGGAATGTTAAAAGTGAAACTTCTTGTCGCCACAGTATCCGCGTTAACAATCAGCTTCAAGAAATAAATATCAACTATTAACTTTATTCCCAGCAGACTATAGAGACTCTTTATCAAATGTCAAGAAGAGTTTCAAATTTCAGATATACAACACACAAAATCTAATTTCAAGTCTTGTTATTTCCCCTTCAAAGCGCACACAGAGTCTACCGCAAACTATTATAATTGTAAACTCCCAAACTTCAACTTGAATTATTTGAGTCTCTCAAGAAAAACAACTTTTACGACTTGACATCTAGGCATCTATACCACACAGTATGTATATATACAGCACATGCATAATATAACATCTTTGACTCATCCTCTCTATAGATCTCTGCCCCTTCTCGTCCACCTTCAATCAAGAATTATGAAAATGAAACTGAACAACTGAGAAACGGAATATAAAATTAAATAAACATTTATTGCAGATTACAGGCATGCTGAGATTTTCTATACCTACCTAGTACTACCTACATACGTACATATACAGAAGCTAATACAAATGTTGTACACTTACACCTTCTGTTTGTCTCCCTGAATGTTTTCCTAATTAAATACAACGTTCTGGTAAATATCAACTCCTTTCGTTAGTGACTCCAACTCTAATGTTGCTCACATCTTCAAACTGTCATCGTCACTCGTCTTCTCCTTATCTACGTACAGTCGTACACCGACATACCTAATACCTATACAATACTATACATACAGTCAACAACTCACAAATATACCTACAACTTTCAATTCTTCTGTTCAAATTTCAAGTCAAATAAAGTTGAACTTCAAGTATTTAACTCTGTGTCATGTTTTTCTCATTTATTTGATTTTCACTCGTTTCATCTGTCACTCAATGAGCTTCTTCATATAATAAGTCGTATTATTATTAATTAAAGGATGAGCGCCACAGTTCTTCTTCCTTGAGTATTTATGTACACACATACATACCTTTTCTTATGACTTCTAGATTCCACCCATTTCAAGAACAACAATGTCAATAAAAAATAATACTTTTACTCACTGATGGACACATTTAATCCTTTCAAAGTGCCGTACGTAATACGTATATGGTGGTAACCCTCCATCATAAGCAGTACAACTTCTCACCACTACTTCTTCAGTTTTTTTCTCCTACTCAGAAGGACTACGATAAACTTTTTCATATGGAGAAAAATATGGTGGAATACATTATATGGAAATTGTATACTGAACTGATATATTCGCAATAACCTCTATTTATTAATTACCTTTCACTCTTCCACTCCACCATTCTGAGGATGAAAATTCATTCAATTACGCTTCAAATTTGAAATTTCGAATCCTCCATCCTCACAATACTTTGTGTACTCATCGTCAGACAATTTTTTGAATCAAAGACCAAGCTGAGCATCTGCTATCTTGTCTCATCTATTATCTCCATTATGCAGTTAAGTTCTGGCGGTGACTGTGAGTGTATAAAAGTATATGTGGAGAATGAGGATGATAAAGCGATTTTTATCCAAAAAAACACAAGAGAAAAAACTTGCCTTCTCTTCCATTGCATTTGAGTGACTATGGCTAGGACACTGACTATTTGCCCCCTGAAAACCCCAATTCCAATTCTTTGAAAACATAATAGAAACATGACGTACACAGCGAAGGATCCGACAAAAAGAATCTCAACAGTACCAGCACCACATTGACTTTTCCCTTGTGTCCCTACCGAATTCCAGAGTGGGAAAAGACCAAGAACCAAGACCAAAATCTACAGGACAAAATCAAGAGACTCGAGACAAAAAAAAATGCGACGTCTCTCCGTCAAGACTCAGCTTTAATCTCCTTGACTTTTCTCTCTCTCTCTCAATCTCTCGCTTACACCATCAATTTTACAATCTTTCTTCTCCCATCATATCTTTGTACTTTAGTTCATTTGTCAAACAATTTGAACACTCTAAAAAAAACATTTCCTCACGCGTGTTCCTGCTCCATCACTACTGTGAAACACATTAATTCAGGACAAAATCCTTTACATGCTCAAAGCTCACAGTTTTGAGTCAAAACTACACCGACACTTGAACGAATCCGGAATTCAAAATATTATCACAGTCGTATAAAGCCAAATGTTCTACAATCATGGAGGTACATACATTGGAGTAAAACCAACACAATTTTTCCTGAAATCAACTCCACGTATAGGAGTACAAGTTGACTACGAATATACTTACGTACGCATGTCAGTCAGCAGATATCAGAGAAATTATTGTAAGTATTAAGTATATACAGCGACAAGGCTAACAACTCATTTCCTTTTCATGCGAGCAAGTAAAAGTACTTGTGAGCCATGCCATACACAATGATTACTCTTGGTACTCACAAAACAAAAAAAAGTTATGAACAGGAACTTATGAAAAGTCACTTGAAAATTAAGTTTGAAATCCGGTCTATCTTTCATCTGACTGATGAGAAGAGTAAAGAGTGAAGTGAAGTTAGGAGCCTATAAATAAAGACTCCGTTGACCACCTGGTACTCATTCTATGCTATTCCAGGCCCTCGTACACGAAGGATACATATATAATTGAAAAAGATTGAGCTGTAAATATATACCTTCATAGTCAAACATACAGATTGTTATTACATACAGCACAAAGAGGGAAAGAAAGAGGAAAGAGATTCGAAAAATCAAAACCCACCACCCAAATCGAGGGTAGTGTTTTAATGTTCCCTGCTTGAAAAGAATTGAAAAATTTTCATTGTAATTATTATGATTGAGTCCTAAACTCAAGACAATGAGGAACCCGGCGTCCGTTTTAACTTTTTTCTCTCTCATTTGAACAGCCAGCATCCCAGATGGGCCCGGGCACACGCTCACTATCCTTCGATTGCTTCCGAATTTCCTGTACCCTATACAGAAAGCCTACTTTACATGTGTAATCTGTATCTTTGTCTCTTCCTCTCTCTTGCAAACGTACATCATTCTGATTACTATCTTCACACACAGATTCAAGAAATAGAAACAAAAACCACACAAGATGAATTACTCTGTATAGGTACAGTGTAAACTTCTTCTACGATCATCAGCCACCAGCTTCTTTTTCTTCTTCGTCTTTTATTATATTATAACGTATTATTACACACGTGGCTCACGTCCAATCTCACAGTTTCCAAACTTTTCCCAGTCATCATGAATATATTTTGACATTATTTTCTATTCGCGCTGAAAGTATACCACGAAATAATAATCTCAACTCCTAAGACGAGCATGGAAAATTAGCAAATTTATTGCTCCATTAACCATCAGCTGCTCCTCACTTTTACTTTTTTTTGTATAAAAAAAACACCCGAGACCTGGAACACCTCAAATTTGTGTCAATATTACTTTTGACAGGATCTGCAAAAAATGAATGAATGTAAACGCGTAACATGAAATTGAATTCAGAAGTTGAAAAATGTCAACTCTGCCACCTCTAAAAACTACCCAAATAAATCCAACAGAATGAAAGCAAGATTTCTTTGCAATTTTCTCTCTATAGATAGGGAAGAGTCCTTTTACATAAGTGATAATATGTACATACAACTTACAAGCACCTACAATACAACCTATCCACTATATGTATAGGTATATACCATACCATACCTACTACCTACTCTGATCTATTCAGAAAAGTACTGGCTGACAATGAGAAACGTCTTTCAAGACCCTTCAACACATGAGAACATATAAGCTTTATCTGTGTACTTTCATTTTCCAACGCTCAACTTTTCAACGATTCATTTCCAAAAAAGAAAAAAGAGAACATATGTGTAAAGAAAAATTATGACTTTTCTCGAGTCACTACTTATTTACTCCTGCCAAAGTCACAGTACCATATCTTTCATCTACAGATATATACAAGTTGTGTGTATATTTTGAATGCACTTGTCTCTTGTCTCAAAGTGCAGTTGCATTTAGAATTTTAAATTTACGTACATAGAGATATGTATCTCTACATCTGTGAAGACTTCAATGATTGCTTATTCTTAACATCTTAACCTGATGACTTTTACGGTTTACGGTGGAACGCTACTACGCTCAAAAAAATACACAATTGCCAGGACTCTTTCTCTCCTCTTACGTAATATATAGTAGCACGTCTGGCAAATTTGGTTGTACGTTTCAGTGGTAGTCGTAACTCGTAAGTTTGTGAATAGAGGATAAAGAGTGAAAAGTATGTATATGATGTGAAAGCAAAATAAGACAACAACTTCATGTGTCTTCTATAGTGCTATAGTACCAAAATCTATGTATTATGTATCTACCGTCAAGTCTCCTCGACTGGCACTGTTCGAGATCAAGTACCGCCAGAAAACGATACAATTACAAAAAAAGCAAAACATTTGGGAGATTTTCGTCCTCTTTGCCTATCCTATCTTTTTCTCCATAATCGAAAATCTAACGCACGTAAAGTAAAGTAGTTTGAACTCGCGCAAAGACCACACGCGTTTAACATAATTATCATAACAAGCTTTCCCGCACCATTCGTCAATAACAAGAGCCAGAGCTCCAGCCAAAGACAGAGAGAGAGAGAGAGAACTCAAAAGTCAACTTTTCAAATATTTGTATACAAAATACATGAACTGCTTTTTATGTGTATGTGTGTACGAATTACACTTGGGATGCCATGCCATCATATCTTATTACTTTATTATTAAAATGTTTGACATTGTTGACCGATTGATGAAATTCTACAACGTATATACGATACAAGATCATTTCTCAGGTCTAGACGGAACGGTTCAACGGCAACGGCATACACGACATGGCATCATATGCTAATTTAGAAGCTATGTCGACAAATATGTTTTACGTAATTTTCAATACTTGCAACGTCAAATTGTATCGATTCTCTAGCTTGTAGGTTTTTTTCCCTCGTCTTCTTCTTAAACCCATTTCTTATTCAGAAAAAGATGATGATGACCCCATTTATCTAATTTGATACATTTATTATTCCATCTCCAATCCATGTATTTTTTTTACTCATGTACGGGTATCATGTCGATTATTTTCCCAATAGTACAATTTCGATTTGTGGTATGAAGCTCTACGCTACACACTATCAATAAATTAGGTGTTACTGCTGTATGATACAACTTGTATCCTGTATAATAAAAACTTGCTACTGTCATTTTTACCATATTAAGTACTTCAAGTTTGTCAGGGCTCAGGACGTCGCATTTAAATCAATTCCCCCCTCCCCTTCCGACACACTATGAACTGTTTCTAAATATACATAGATAGTAGATAGTTTAGCTTGTCAATAACAAAAAAAACTCTGAGGCGCAGGGAATTTCGAGACAATCATTAATGTAATGAGAACAACGAGCATGAAGGAACTTAATGGGGTACTTTAACATTCACGATTGTTTTAAATCTCGTAGCAATCTCTAATATAGGAATTTCCTTGTGTCAGTTTAGAATAGCGACTGTGACGACGCTTTGAAATTTTTATTCCTCTTCTCAAATTAAAACTGAACAAGAGCACACACACGCTCATTGTTTACAAAATTATCCGATTTACTCGACTGATATGGTTCTCATCGGACTCGAGACGATTGAAGGCCAAAGACTAAAGTAATACAGCTGCACACGTGTATGTACATTGGCTTTATTCATGTATGTATGGATGTATGTATACATAGTACATACATATATGTATAATATCAACATCATTCAGAATTTACCATTTTATAATACTTTTATTATCAATCATTCTGTACAAATACTCATTAATATTTATTTCTATAAATATCGCTCCAATTCAGCATTTAATTGCCAATTGCTCCCAAATCATGCGTAAATACATATATAGTCTATGGTGAAGTGCAGATGAAATGAAAAGGGAGAAATTACACTTAACTAAACACTTTATGTTAAGATGTCTGTGGAAAGTAAAAATTTCCAACAATCACACACAAAAAGAATTTTGACGAAACTCACTTTAGTTTGATTGCAAAATTCAATTGCAATGATTTAATTTAATTAAATTTTCCAAGGAAAAAAACAAACTTTTTGGCGCAAATCCAGTTCAAAAAGTCACCCCGCCGACTTGCGACGTTCTGAATTGGATAATTCAATTTGGATTCCATTCTTTTTCACACGTAGAGAATTTAGTTGTGCCAAGACTAAATTTTCATTTCATTTTAAAAATCATTTAAAATACTTAAATATATTTCAAATATATATAAAAACGCACATTAGTGTGTGCCAAGCACTGTTTTTTATATTATATTGTCAAGTGGCATCACTAACAATTTAGTGCAGTAGAATACGGAAAACGGATAAACATACACTCAAATCCGCATTTGCGTTTTAGTATGATGATACTTTTTTAACTTATGGATCTCTGCTAAAAACTCCTACATTTTACACAAATAATCCATCTTTAAGAAATTAATAACTTCTTCCACTAGGAAAGTTAAGTTTCATAACTTTTGAAACGTGTTTACCTTACCACAGCACATAGTTTTTTCAAATTTGGAGACTTAACTTTCCTAGTGGGCTTCAAAAAAATTAACATTGAAATTTCCAAAAATTTCCAAAAAAAGTTTTTTGGAATATTTTTTCTGTTTTGTCTGAAGTTTAGATTAAGTTTGAGATAGGCCGATTTTTAATTGAGTGCATAGTTTTCTTAATAATAATCATTTTGTGTGTCATTGTTGAAGTTTTCGAATTGAAATAATTCGAATTTTTTTTAAAAAATGTCAAAAAGTGAAATACAGGTTTGCTTCATAATTTTCATGTCTACAACTACAAATTTTTTGAAGCATGTACAGTTTTGTGTAATTTCCTTCCTTTTCATTTCATCTGCACTTCACGCTATATTACTCTATAAATACTTACACACGTATACGCATATATGTTACCACCATACGTTTTATGCATAAAACATCAAGAGAGGAACGTGAAATGTAGAAAACCAAAACTGATTTCATTTTATTTTATGACACCAAAAAAAGGCACAGCAGACAGACAGCAGTAACGGAAAAGAATAAAACAAGGCGAAAAAAGGAGGAATGTTGAGACATTTTTTGGGTGCAGAGAAGAAGAATCAACGACACATACAGAAGGTCTTGTTTGTATTCAAAAATACGATTTCGTATACAAAGTATACAAACTACACGTTCCATCCATATATATATGTGTACTTACTTACAACAAGAGTGCACACAGCATCATAATTTTTACTCTCAATTCCCGACGTTTCCGTTTCACTGTCAGGTATTTGAACAATACTGTAACAACCATTAGTTGAGAGTTACGGCAAGTCAAGCATCACCTAACAATTCCGTTCGTTCATTCATTCATTCAACGACACTGAATCACTGAATGCGTTGAGTGCACATGTACATACGGACTCACAGTAATGTAATACATGAATGAACCCTACACTCCAAGCGTTGTGATCTCTAATTGTACAAAGTAAATGTCCAACGTTTTCCCTCAATTTCAATAGCCACCTTGTCAATATACCTATGCACATAAAAACCCTATAGGAAAAGTTTTTAAAGTTCTTTCGGAAATCATTACATATGGAATGCGGGAACGTCGTGCCATATTTCACCACACATATGTAATAATATTAATTGTATTATTGGAATTTCTATTATATTCATACAAGTAATATTTTCTAGGAATTTCTAGGGTGCACCATACCCTACAGGGGGCAAAGCATACATACATTTAATAATCACTACTGCATTATAATATTAAGGTAGAAAACACCAAAAGCCTTAATTTCTCAAGTATGATGGTCAAGTACATGTGGAGACAAAGATAATCGATTATTACTTTCATCCTGTGTAACTGCAAAAACTTACTATTACAACATACTTATATAGGGAAAGATTATTTCGGAAGTGTACAAGAACTGGGCTAAGAACTACTAAGAAGCTCATACTCATAAAATAAATGAAATTCCATAATCCTGGAAATCTCAAACCTTAAAACGGGATGAAAGCTGAGCTGAGGTCAAATTAAATGCTCTAAGATATACCGCCAATAATCAATACAAAATCCAACCGTACAGTACACACGATTTTCAAACATATACACACAACACACACAGCCAAGTAATATTAAACGGACAGATGAACAGACAACAATCAACAATACAATTAGATACGTTTGAATTCAAGGTAAACTCTGAAGGAAAAGAAGTAAAGGTGGAAGAGCAGTGGAACTCAATATGTGGAACTCTAAAGAAAGAGAATGATTCAAATTCAAGGAACCTTATAACAAGAGAGAAAACCCGAAAAACCAACTACTTGAATGCATCCAATGTCCATAGTACACACACACACACACACAATCATACACATGAAATGCATGAATGAAGGGAAAATTTTCACATCCAGCTGTCTCTTAAAGTTTTTCAGTCTCTGGGTCGTTCAGATTTTCAAGATGGAGCAGAGAAAGGAAAACGTGCTGCCTTCCATAAGCCCATTATATACATATTTAGTTACATACTCCATAACAACTGATTCATGTGGCGAGAAAAACATTAGTTTGTTCAAGAATCTGTTACACATCTCATACATGAGCATTGTAAAATAAATATGTATGCATTGTATACATCATCATAGGGATATATGATGACAAACTCACCGAAAATACCTCAAATAATAAAATATGCAACACAAAGAAGGGATATTTAGAAATTGAAAAATCAGGAAATCTTCAATATAATTCGTATAATAGAATAATTGTAATTCAGCCCCATGTATTTTTTGAACGTACAGACATGTCGTACATATTACGTATTTATAAGCTCTTTGTTTGCCGAGAGCCAATAAAAATCGAATTCCCTTGAACTGGACAAAATTCAAATGGAATTGTCATGTCCTTTGTCATAAAATCCAAAAAAACGTGAACAAACGTATACATACATGTTCTGCACTTGTAGTAAAACACAGATAATAATAAAAACGACAAAGTAATCTTAAATCTTGCAAACACCAAAATTATACTGCTGATAAGGTTTCCAAACAAACAAATTAGGGATTCTCTCATATTTGCAAATTAGACACGCAACATTTAGCAGTACGAATTTTAAGCTATGACACTGAATTCTTTAGTACATATTACATGAAATAGTATCTACACTATACAGTATATGTGGTTACAAAGATTCCATAGGTTCGTTCGTCAAGAAATAATTTACATCAACGCTATCACATTAAGAATAAAATAAGAGCCTCGTTCTAACACCTTTCGCTCATTAAATTTTGAATGAGATTTTGAATTTTCGACAACTGACAACTCCCAAGTCTTAAGAGTATATCTCCCGTCTTTACTACTCTCTCTATCTCGTTTCACTCTCAACTCGTATATTTCTGTTTTTCTAGTATCTTAGTCTAAAAATTATTCGTATAATTTAGACACACACACACACACAGGCAACAGACAGTCTCGTTCTAATAATTTATCATGTTTTACATAATCCAAAGATTTTTGGCAAATCCCCAACTTCCAATACGTTTTTTTTTTTTGCTCAGCAAAAAAAAACATCTTTTTGCCAAAGTCCAAGTCAATATAACAATTCGAGAGCTTCCCTGAACGTTACACACATCTGTGTACGCATACCCATACACATAATATATTTTACATAGAGCGTAACAATATTTACTTACAATTAAAGTTAGGTTATAACTTGTTATATGAACAATAAAAAAACTACAGAAATTATATAGAAAAAGCAGTTAGTATAGAGAAAGAGATGGAGATTATACTATCACAGAGTTTGTCTTATGCAACCCACAAACCTCTACGCCATTCAGCTCAATTGAAAGTCAAAGTCAAAGAGTGTTTGTGTATGCATTTCATTGGCAATGAAATGTCCATCTTCTTCCCATTCATTTTCGTCAGGGTAATCATTAGAGTCTGACTAGTTTCTGTTGAACAGGTCAGTCTAAAAGTCTACGATCAAAACAACATCAATAAAACCTGCTGCTGTTACTCTGCTGCTGCTTCTTCTTCTCCTGTTGCTGTGGTCATCTGATGATTCATTCAAAATTCTCAATCATTTTTTTTTTATGTAATTTCAAATATATCCACCTACCCCACCTACAACACAAGTGGAAATAATAATTCTACAAATTCCAAATGTAATTATTATTATCATCATCATCGTCCGGACCAGGGCATGCCAAGACATGTCATGCCGCATCCACACCTTGCTATTATCTCTCTCTCCCTCTCTCTCTCTCTTTCCATGAATTCTTTCTTCATTCAGCTCCATTTGAAAACATTTCAACCATATTCCCAAAACAGGATGTTATAAAGTCAAAGTCAAGATGGGAATTCACCGTTCACATCTTTACAGATGATGATGAAAATATTGTAAAATTCAGGAGATGCAGCTGTGTATGAACGTTGACTGTGGGTATAACTTTTGTATAGAATTTTATCAAACTAGTCAAATAAAAGGTAAATAGATTGTACAAGAATGAATGACAAGCTACACGAGGTTGACACGCTCCAATCTAATCGAGTGAATGAAGAATCACGTTTAGTATTCATTATTATTTTCCCACTATTATACATATATACGATATAGAATACATATATTATATACCTACCTACAGATATGAAATAAACATTTTTCCAAAATAAAATACCATAAAACTTGTGTATACACATAGAGTCCATAGACGAGACTTATGACCATTGCCTACAGCTTAAGACCTAATTTACTCTCTGTTGAATTTCCGGTCCACACCCATAAAAGAAATAGAAATATATATATATATATATATCTTAAGAGGGGATGAAACATGTAAACACACACACGCATCATGACCAGAGAGAAAATCTACATGCACAAATGAATGAAGGAACATATATGGAACATCCCCTCAACTTGAAAAATTATGAAATAATATATATTCAAATTCAATGTACCATAATATTCTTGTTGTTATTTGGTTGGATTTTCTATGGAATATGGAATATGTATAAAAAATCAAAATGTTTGAGTCTCAACACACACATGGACAGACATATTACATGAGCAGAAGATCACCGCACCCTCAGCTGTATAACTTCACCGCCGTTCCATCTCTCTCTTTCTCTCTCTCTCTCTGACTAAACAATAACAGCAGTGTATTAACAACTAACAACTTTTCAAGTACTTTGTACTTTTTATACAATATCACATTTAAAGTGAAAACGTTTAAACCCATGTGGATACTCTCTGAATGTTTCCACCTTTAACTTTAATTTTTTCTTCTTCGCTTGTTCCTTATTCTTTCCCCTTCATTCATTCATTCTTTGATGGATGAAACACAAGCAAAATTAAAAAACGTTGTTTTCCCTATAGCCAAACCCATGTTGAAGTCATTTTCCTATATATGATATACTTCTCTTCTTTATAGTATAGTTAATAAAATCAAAAAGAGTCATGAGGTCTCCGTGTACCTATACACAAGAATAATAACACAAAACGCAGAAGATGGAACAAGAAAAAATATGCCATTATTAAGTACCTATACGTACATGGATGTAACAAGATAGAGAGAGATGGACACGAGGCCTATGTGAGTATTCAATCTCAAAAGTCAACGCTTAATAAGTCCACCGACAACCGACTTTTCGTCAATGTGTACATTTGACTTTATGATTATGCAATTAATGTCAACATGGCAGGTGAAGCCTTTGTATTTTTTTTTTTTTTACTTTTTTTTTTTATCTTACCTCTCAACAGATTCAGCCAGAGGAACAAGAGCCGGCCCAAAAGAAAAAGTCAAGTCTCTCTCTCTCGTCTCTTAAGATTCTTGAATGTGTGGGTTGCACTTTTGCACATATTTACACATTATGCGTAAATCTTTTGGCAATAATTAATAACATAATTATTTGGAAAAAAACTTTAGAAATTTTAAACTTTATAAAGAAAATGCAACAAAAGAAAAGGAGAGGAAAGACCAGGACGAGAGACAGAAGAAAAGGGGGGGATGAACCGCGCACTGATTTTTAAAATAACAAGGAGCTCTCAAAGATCTCCGTTTACTCCCTGTATGTTTTCGATGAGCCTGAAAACTCGTGGGCATTGTTGATTCCTTGCGGACACGAAAGGGCAAGAATTAAGTGCGAAACAACAACAACGGCACCACTTTGAGACAAAGAGAAGAGAAGAAAAAATTACTTGTCCATGAAAAATGAGATTTATTATTAGGTGATGACGAATTCCAAAACCAGCTGTTAATAAAATTCTAACGTAAAAGCTTTTGTCCGCAACTCTGCCTAATGAAGAAGAAAAAAAGAGCATGAATTTCATAGTCAAAAATATTTTTTAAAAAAGTGTGGACGAATAAGACAAAGATGAAAGAAGATTTGTGGCCAGACCCGTATATTTCAACTGCCCGCTATAAATTACTTTTCTGTCGTCTTCTTTCTCTCCCTCTCTCTCCTTGTCCTTACTAGTAAATTCAGACATGAACATAAAACTCCAGTCACAAATACAATCAACAATTTTTGGAATTGTATGAAAATGAAACTGTACTGCATACTGAATTGAGACGAAAAGACAAGCATATATAGACAAAGAAGATGTTTTGAGGCTTCGAGTGATTTTTTTTTTGCACTTTGTACACAATTCTTCTTTTGAGATATCAAGAAAGATTAGTTTTAAATATAAAAAAAAACAAGATTTTGTGCATTACACTAAATAAATTCTGAAGCGGATGTGATGAACGTCTTTTTAGCTTCTATTACATTCCCATAAAATTATCTTGTTTATTATTTATTCTTCCAGCATGAGCTCATTATGAGAGCATATCAAGTCGTAAAACACTTTTCAACGCAAAACTCTTCTTACTCTTTTCTTAATACTTAATACTTAATATTTCCAGCCATTATATAGCCCAACCAACTCCCTTTTTCACTTTCACATCCTCTCAATTTGTATAAGTAGTAAGTAGACATATCGTATATAAGCATACATATAACACACAGTCTTACATATCGTATATGTACATATATGGTTGCAGTTGCAGGAAAACAAGAATAATCAACAGCTTTTTACAGCACTACTAGTTCATATATAATTACTAATTACAGCGTATCAACATCCACTTGATGATACTGAATGCTCACAAAGAAAATAATATAAAAATTTAATGCGTACCTTAAATACAATTATGTGATTTAGATGGTCCAGTATAGTTTACTGTTGTAAATATATACACGGATGCACGTTTACGTTTCACTCTCAGTTTCCGTTCAGTCAATTCAATCTTCAATCCCATCCGCAGTTCTTTTCCTTTTCATTTTATTGTTGTACATGTAAAGTAAATAATAAGTATACAGCCGTCAGGGAAATATCTGAAAAATAACAAGAGCAAAAATTTCAATACGCAAATATGTATACACTTAAACAAATTATCATTTATTCATTCATATATGTACAAGATCGAGACTCTTCATTTTATTACACAATTTTAAAACCAATTTTTTCTTTCTTTTTTTCGTTTTCCCCTTTTTTCCACTTATGATTCTCCCTATCCATAAATTTCTAGTGCACACTCTCAACTTGAATAACTACAACTACACCACTAATAAAACCCACGAACCAAAGTTAAGTACCATCAAACAGACGGCAGACGAAAAAAAAATCAACAAATGGCATATGTTCAAATTCTAATTTTGAGTGCATCTATACATTTCTATATACATTTTATGTATGACTCTGCATTATATATATTTTAGCTTAGCTTGGCTTATTCCTTTCACATTCAAATCAGTGATTTGGAACAAAACGGATTATTTTCTCATTTTTATATACAGTAAATGAATCGGAAATGGGAAAGGATTTGGGAATCAGCACCGCTTCGGATTTATCGTATAGAATTTGCTCAAAGTCTATATTGCAAAAGATGTTCAAAATCCATAATAAGAAAAAAAAGTACGAGCTCAGGCAAAATACTTGAAAAAATATATATACTTATCATACAGTTTTCTGTTCACTCAAATTACAAAATGCCAAGTATCATTTCCCATATTATAAATATATTATATAGTGTGTAAAGTAAAGGGAAATTCATACAGGAAAATGATCTCATGAGCATAAATTAAAGTTTTTAGTTCCTCTCAGACAGTTATATCTGTTGCAAGTCAGTGTCAGCTGAAAGGGTAGAGAAAAAATGTATTCCGGATAATGATTCGAGTAAATGCATATAATACATAAGTATGTGTAATGTGTACCATATTATACAGTGTAAATGGAAAGCATTGAGAAAATTGACATTGCAATTGCACAGGGACAGATAGACGGAGACGGAGGAGAAGATGAGAATGAAAGAGGAATACATTACCATTTAAATGGATAATTATGTCTGCTCATATATTCTTTTAATTGTAATCCACTTTTTAGGAATAGAAAACCCATAAAACGGATAACATTACACACATTCTCAAACTTTACAGATATATACGCGGATACTTATCGTATACAGATATCTGTATATCACAAAAGCCATTGAATCCATTCATGTGTTTGTGTTATTGACGTCACAAATTTTCTCAGGCATAATCAATATATGGAGAGAGAGATGAAGTACAAATATAAATATAAATCGAGCATGTACTGAAGATCGTAATATGTAATATGAATATGTCTTGATGCTAAGTAATGACAGCATCACATTATTTGTTCCCATAAGTATAGACCTTACATGCAGGCAGATATCTGATATACTTACTATTACTTACACTTGTTGCAATTCAGTTGATATAGTATATTAATGGTTGAATCTTGAGATAAACAAATTAAATCGTATCAGACTCCATTTAAAACCCACACACACACACACAGACACTCAGAGATCCAACGATTTTTTCATCTTATTAAACCAATAAAAATGTACATTCCGAATTCAAGTCGTAAACTGTGTGCTAATTGAATTTGAATGCTCAAAACTGACGGACGAGAGATTTGATGACGATGACGATGACGACCAGACCACCGAATGACTTTTGGAACTAAAACACTTTTATCTGACCATCTCTTATCTCTCCATCCAATTCAAAATGTAAAATGTCAAAAGTTTTGCTTTTGTCCCCGGATTTTATATCGTATATATATATATATTTAGATTTACATATCTGTAAATCCCTGAGATTTTCATTTGAAATTTCAATTGAAAATTTCCCATCAAATCCTCCTGTCAAAATGATCATGATCACAGGAGAAAGTATTCAAAAATACGAGAAAATCCAAGAAAACATCCACACACACGCCTGCCAAATTCTGCATAATTATGAGAACCGGAAAGATGTTCTAAATTCACAAAATGTGTTGACATTTTTGGTTTCCCTGAACTGATGATGAAAAGATGAGAGTGACTCAGAAAAATGGGATTTGCATTTACATATAAAATATTGTGTGTGTGTGTGTGCGTGTTACTTTCGATGTACTTTCAAATGACTCTCTCCATTTCACATACATATCAGTATTAATATGTAGAAAAATGTGGTTGTTGTTATATTTTGTTTCGTGTTGTTAAATAAAAAAATAAAAAAGCCAGTTTTATAATAAAAATAAAAAAACAATTGACAAAAGAAAAGGCAGTGTGGAATTGAGGACAGATATGCAACAAGGAAATCACAAAGGATTGTGTCTGTGTTTTCATTGAGTCAGTCACACAGTTAGACTCACAATCAGAAAACAGATAGTGCATAAATGCATTTCCAATGAATCTCAACGTTTAACCCTCTGACAACGACAACAATGAAAACTGTATGAAATTCAACTCACACGGAGTTCTAATTAGTGAAATTTCTGTAGTACGCGTCAACGTCAACGTTATTTACAAATATCCGCAAATAATGGGGAATAACTGATGGGCACATGTATATGCATATTTATTGTTCGGCTTGTTAAATTTCTCAAGACGCCACGACCTCGAGGATAATAATATCTGTATGGAAATTAGGAATTTTAGAATTAATATGGAGTGGGCGAGAGATCGAGTGGAACCAGGACAAAATTGTGACCTGTGAAGACAAGGAATTTTAGTTTAGGTTTAGCAAAAAGTTCCATGTTTTAATTGAGAAAAACAAATGTAGGATTTATCCCCTTCCTTTAATTTTTGTATATATGATTTTAAAATTCTGTAAGAATTTATTCCAGGGAGGAAATTCTGAGTTTTTCTGAGCGACGAGAGAGCGCAGTTGCAGGACACAGATATTTGATTGTGTTTGCATTTTCCATGGCTTGTGTGCACAAACAAACAAACAAACACACTCAAAAACAATTTCAATAAAGCACAGACACAAAGCTCAAGTCAAAAGACTCACGATGAGCATGCAGAGTTTGAATACAAAGACAAACTAGTTAGCAAAAAAGGGAAGAATAATAATAATCATATTAAAAAAAACTAAAGATTTTGTCAAAGAAAGACAGGAAAGAAAGAAAACAGGTCTATGTGAAACTTATTAATTAGCATTTTAACATTTCATAGGATTTACGAACGATTTACACCCACACCTTAAAAAGAGCCGTCTCCTTCGTGCTTGAAAACCATAATTAATGGAATAAATTGAAAACTGAAAGAGAGAGAGAACTCAAATGAGACGACAGAAATTCGATGCACCTGCATCCCAATCCCAACCTGCATCCAAACCAGAATTATAGAACTATAATAACTATATACACACAACATCATATACAATTTACTGAATTTACAATTACATGTACCAACGGAACAGAACAGAACAGAACAGAACAACAAGAAAAAGGAGACGAGTATGTACTTATCTGTATTGTAAATATCTGTACGTACACGCAAATTTATTATATCTGCGGAGAATTTACCAGTTAGCAGTTAGCAGTGGTGCAGAGTTAGGTTACCAGAATTCACAATTAACTGAACCCCAAAAGTTATGGAAGCACAACAATCTCTGTAGGTGTATACATAATATATAATATACCTACAACTAAATACAACTACAACTACAGATACAGAACTATAGATACAGAACTACAGATACAGCACAACAACAAACGACTAACTGACTTGAGCATTCACAATATCCCAATTTGCACAAGGCAAAGCTACACTATTTATGAGTCAGTTGATCTGTCTCGACTGGGAAATGAATTGACCAAAACTTGGAGTCCTACCAAATGACTTTATAACACGCAACTTGGAAATCCTCAACCGTATTTTGCAGTAGTTTGCTCTGCTGCTTCTGCTGCTCCTGCCGTTCATTCAATAAGAATAAGAAGGATCAAGTGAATGAAAAGTAAATGTCAGCAAGCATGAAATGACCTAATCTTATTCTCTTTCTCTCCTCTCTCTCTCTCTCTCTCTCTCTCCCTCTCTCTCTCTCTGTATGCACCTGGAAGTCAAATCCAAGCTCTATAGCTAGAATAAAAGGATATTTTCTTAGGATTTTGTTTAATTTATTCCAGAAATGAAAATGCCACAGGACGAGTTATCTATTAAAAATCTGAATTCTGAATACAAAAATAAGTACATGATTGTTGTATGTACAACATTTGAGTTTTGAGCATTCTATCAAGATTTTAGTTTAAAAAATGTATACAAGTACATATCTGTACTTGGTTACATGTTCCCAGTTGTTCTCTACTTGTTAAGATTAGTCATTCGGAGGCTTGGCAATCAAATCTCAAATTATGTTCACACAATTCCCAGGATTCCCATGCACAGGATTCCCCCCATTGACAATGAAAATGAACACATACACACACACACACACACACACACACAACTATCCATCTCCCCATCATCAATGACAATCTACAATCTACATCTACAGTCTACACTACCACTTGTTTTTTTTTTTTGATAACAATAATTTAATGACACTTCAATTCTTTATAGGATTATATTTTTTTTGGAAACAACAGTGAAACAAACACGCACGTTTGAATTTGAATGTGAATGTGAAAAATATGGCAGATGGTGTGTAAAAATGTACAATGTAGAAATATATGTAGTACATCTAAAGAACATGATGGAGATACGGATATTCTGAATTCCTGTTGTGAATTGTGTGTACACACCTTGGAGTTTGGACATTCATTTGCAAATTATGATCGACTGTCCACAGTGTCATCATCAGAGTTACTTTACGACTCCAATATTTACTTGTCAGTTCTCAACAGATTCACACTGACAAAAAAAAACATGTCTCACATATCTTGGACTTTTTTCTTCTTCTTCTTCTTCGTCTTGGGATATAAAGATAATATGATATCATATTGTAATCTCATATATTCATGCAATAACCAGTGAGACGTCGCGTCGGCTTGTGTATCCACAATCCGTAGAAATAACAAATACTATACCAGTACAAATACAAACAAACACCTGGCATTTCTGGCTGGTTTTTTTCTCCACATTTTTCTCCATTGTTCTTCATCTCTATATTCTATATCTATAGGTAACAACGTAAACGTAACAACACTAACCATTGCATTCCCTCAATGACGACGACGAAGCTTTCACACTCACATTCCACATTGAAAATTGGAATTAATCAAGCGAACTACGGTGTATCCGCTTTTCCTTTTCCCTCTTATTGGGAGAAGAAATCATTTACTTTTCCACTTGGGGTTTCTTCTTGTTCCATTCCATTGAAGGGAAAGATTTTTATGAGAGAGAGAGAGAGAGAGAAAAAGAGAGAGGAAGAAAGAAAGAGAGAGATCTGACTTCATCACTTGGTTTATCGTCAAACAGGAGGAAACCTGACATTTTCACATTTCATCTGTATTTGGAAATTTCAATTAGCATGTAGAGAATCTCTGCTGGACCATGAATATAAAATGAATGCAGATGCTCCTGACCTGACGATGAGAGTGATGATGCTCAAATCAATTATGTTTGCTATACAGCGAATTCAAAGTGTGTGTGTTTTGTGTTTTGTGTTTAATAATACCCAATAAATTGTCTACATCTGCACAGTCTGTGTGTGCTAGAGAAGAAATCTCAGTCCAACGGGCACAAATAGTTGTTGATTGTTGTGCTCACATTGCTCACAATCAGTCGTGTCCTGTCCATCTTATTTGTTGAACAGGAAAAAATAAGAATGGGAATGCCTTTACATGTATAGAATAATCATACTTGTTCCTATTATTGATCATTGAACAATATGAAAATCAGACGACAAAAAAAAGTTTCCTTCAGATCTTTTCCTCATCGCACAGTCATCACAAATGGTATATGTAATCAAAATCCAAATCAAAATAACAAATCGGTCACTAAACGGAATAATGGGGAAAAAAATATAGTGAGCCTCGGAGCCATCGCTAAAAAAGTCAAAGTGAATCAAAGTAAGTATAAAATAAACAAGCCGACAATTTAATGAGCACTCTGGATAAATCCCAGCATGAATGCATAAGATATATCGTTCGTGAAACTCGAAAAAGCGCTATAGTCGAAATGGTTAATTCGAAAAGGACCTATGTGCTCAGTGGAGTATTTAGAAAATGACACAAACGCGGCATTGCGTATTTTGAATTTGGCATATAGAGACATTGGGTTATTGTGAAAAGGACTTATGCGCCGAGATGCATATTTTACGAAGGGCCTAACTGCACTTTAAATCAAAAATGACATTTTTATATCAAAAAATGCAGAATTTTTTTATCTATCAACTGTTTAATTTTTATGGGTTGAAAATTAATTCTAAATTTATTAATAATCTGTTTCTAAAAATGAATGAAGCTCATTTTTCTCAATCATGGACATTCACTCAATGGCTCAGTACCAAGCAAAGAGGAACAAAAGGAAATGAAAAAGTCGCAAAAACAGCATTAAAATTGTTTATAATGAACTAAATTTAAGCATAATATGCTATATTTTTATATATTATATAAAAAATATAGCATAAAATTTGGCTTCCTACCGTTCGAGATACTCATGTGCAAATTTATTATGTATATAAATTTTTTTTCCTAACTGAAATAAATAATTCATCCGTTTACTGTTGTAAAAAAAGTCATTCGCTTAATTTAAGGCCTAAAAGGTATTTAATTTGATTATAAAGCATTAAAAACTGTTTCTTCATTCTCCTGTAATTTTTGCAAAAGTGCAGTTAGGCCATTTGTAAAATATGCATCTCGGCGCATAAGTCCTTTTCACAATAACCCAATGTCTCTATATGCCAAATTCAAAATACGCAATGCCGCGTTTGTGTCATTTTCTAAATACTCCACTGAGCACATAGGTCCTTTTCGAATTAACCATTTCGACTATAGCGCTATTTCGAGTTTCACGAACGATATCTCTTCTACATATCTCTTAATCTAGAAAGAGGCTTATGGTCTATTTTAGTATCCACATAGTCATAGGGGAACTGCGGGTAAAAATGTACCACCTTTACATATTACGGGGCCCGTATCTCTAACATGGGGCCCCGCAATATGGATGAGTGGTACATTTTTACCCGCAGTTCCCCTAATATATCGTCGCTTAAGTTCCCAAATACGCTATTATCATTTTTCCTTAATTCCAAAATACGCTATTATCATTTTTCCTTAATTCCCAAACACGCTATTATTACTTTTCCTTAATTCCCAAATACGCTATTATCATTTTTCCTTAATTCCCGAACACGCTATTATTACTTTTCCTTAATTCCCAAATACGCTATTATCATTTTTCGACATTCGGAAATACGCTATTATCACTTTTTCCTTAATTTATGGAAAATGATAATAGCGTATTTGGGAATTCGTCAAAAGTGATAATAGCGTATTTGGGAATTCGTCAAAAGTGATAATAGCGTA